>JADLZL010006758.1:0-86905 GCA_015844335.1 Chrysopogon serrulatus | reverse complement strand
ATCAGAGGGGGAGCAGACATGGCCACGAGCTCGCAGTCGCAGACCAGAAGGCAAGAAGATGAGCACCACCGGCTGAGCAATAATGTTACGGTGACTGAGCTATTTGCAGGCCACGGCTTTTAATTTGTAGTATGAGAGAAAAAATAAACAAGAAAACGATTCTTTCAGCATCTGTTACACAGGTCAGGTAGCTTGAGTTCCAGCCTTCTTTTCGTCCTCATTAGTGAAACGATAGGGTACCGGTTTTCGCCATTTGGAGGAGAAAATCGTAGCATGTTCGCTTCAGCTGGAAAACCGTTTCAGCTTATAGAAAATTATCTATTTTTACAGTATTTTGACTTATTAGTCAGTTTTTATTTACATCCAACCGTAGGTTGTCTTACATAACTAATTTTAGTTCATGCATAGTGGTTTTAGATTTTTAATTTTTTTGAGCATCTTAACGACCATAAATTAAAAAAACTCAAAACTAGAAAATTATAGACCTCGTCGAGTACTACAACTTTCATATAGAAAGTATCTCAATTTGATAGCACATAATAAAGATATGATTTTTTTTCAAGGCGACAAGCGTTTATGTGATTAATTTATCGCTGAAAATTTATTTAATTTTTTTGAGCATCTTAGTGACCTCAAATTAAAAAACTCAAAACTAGAAAGTTGTAGATCTCGTCAAGTGCTACAATTTTTATATAAAAAAATCATCTTCATTCGAGATCGTATGAAAAAGATACAATTTTTAAAATATTCTACATTGTTGTAGCTTCGATTACCCAAAATTATATATTTTTTTTAAAAATTCTGTGCCAAATTAGCTACAATACTTGGGACCCGGATGACACTCTCTATCAAGTTTAGGGATCTAGATAACACTTTTTGTCAAGTTTAGGGACCTGCGGTGATTATCTTGAAAGTTTAGGGACCTGAATGACACTTTTTGCCAAGTTTAGGGAGCCTCAGATATCACTTTGAAAGTTCAGAGACCTAAATGACACCTTGAACCAAGTTGAAGGATCAGTGATGTATTTTCCTCTTTTCGCTATGAAATTTGCCATGGCATTTATGAGGCTCGCTGGAGCTGGAGTACCCTGTGCGCCAAACACTGGTTGTTTACTTGGCAGTTCCCACACCACAGTTACAACGATGAAAAAAAAGAGATTTACTTGGAAGAAATGTCTCTTTCTTGTATGGCTGTTTTTTTTAACTTACATCTACGACTCTGAAACGAAATTTCATGACTTGTGTGGTCTTCTGTGTTTAGCCCACTTAACAGCTAGATGGTAAAAGACCGTTCTACTCCTGGCAGAAAAAAAGAAAAAATGCAGAGGTTTTTCGTATATATTTCTTCAAAAATATACTTGATGAAATACTTCAAATATGCTATCATGCGTACTTGATGAAATACTACAAATATACTTTACTGTTATGTGTCAAATTATTTGCCAAATGTTACGGTAAATATTTAAAAAAACTCTACTTTTTCTTTTTTTCACCAAGGGTAAAACAGTCTTTTTTATCCTTCAGTTAACACTGTTAACTGAGCTGAATGGACAGAAGGCTATATAAGTCATGGAATTTTGTTTCGGGAACATAGAAGTAAGTTCAAAGAAAAAAGGCCATACAAATAAAAGATATTTTTTTTTTCAGGACTACAAATGTAAATCTCTCAGAAAAAAGGTCACCGACACGTTCTTCACAGTTATTTATGAATATATTGATGAGATCAGAATCATCATTCAGTCCCATGGACTTTCTTGTGCGGCGACCATGGCCAAGAGGAGCTACAGCCAAAGCCCTTCGAGGAGTAGCCATAGTCCTAGCAAACAAAAGAAAATTCTTCTGCTCCGACTCCTCGTATAGAGCAGCTCCTCTTGTGGAGTTGAAGCCGTCTTGTAAAACATTTGACAAAAGGCAACTGCTCCGGTACTCCCTTTTTTAAAAAAATAACACGAATTCCAAAGCAGGCAATTAAAGATATTAATTATTTTATAATTAGATTTATGGCCTGGGTCACTGTTGGGCTTGGCGTGTCCAACCAGTCTAGGTCCAGCCCGTCCGGTACTCCGTTATTCCATCGCAAACGGCGTCGGTCCGTCTACTCCTCCCCCTCCCTCGATCCCATTTGACGACCGAGCCACGGAAGAAGGCGGCGTTGGGACCAGCGGCGACCGGCGGACCGAGCAGTGTGGCAGGGCAGTTGGTTAGGCGCCGCACTCGTCTCACCGGGATACTGGCCGTGGGAGGCGGCCGCCCTCGCCCGTCACGCCACCGGCCGATGGAGTCGCCCGCCGGCACCTCCACCCTTCCTCAGCCGATCTGATCTATCTCCTCTCTCTAGACCCCTCTCGATCCCGTGCAACTGCAGCTCTTCTATCTTGGAAACTTTTCTACAGTTCTGATTGGCTTCATCCTGTGCGTTTGAGGAAGTAGCACTATAAAATTTGGAACCAAAATGAAATGCGTCGACACTTTACACAAGCAACTGTAAGATCTATTGAACACATGTTCTAACGATGAACCACAAGGACAAGAAGCAATCAAATTTATAAGTACTGAAGTACTAGTCGCTGTGTCTTCGGCAACATCCTCTTAAAAGAAAAGTTCTCGCCGCTCAGTAACTGAAACACCTGACAATCTGAGCGAACAAAGAAGAAACACCATTATTACATCACTGATGAATGTCTGAATTTTAACGAACTAAGAAGTTTATTTGATGCCACGTGATACCTTCACACTTTAGTCTAATCACACAAGGATACTGACGACATGACACCAATGAAATTATATAGATACACATGGACAAGTCTATGGAAATGAACCAATTAAGGTTTCATTTTAAGCTATGCATCATTTTGATATAAAAATTGACATTGCTTGAAAAAACGAAGGTGCGATTCAGCACTGAATGAATGCATTACTCACATACTGACAGTTGCTTACAACACCACGTCCAAATTTGTGGACCAGGATCATGAAAATAAAGTGGAGAAATAATAGAAATACTTTACAAACAGATTTCTGGCCATTCTATTCTGAGGCCTAGGCTGCTAACTAAACAAGATTCTATTCTAAGGCCTAGGCTGCTAACTAAACAAGTTACAAGTTACTCTCTACCAACAAGCACGTGAACACAATGCCATCTGTACATATCTTCTGTCCCGCAAGTGGTTTATGATTTCTGGACATCACTGAAGATAGAAACAAGTACTGCTTGCATTGCATATGATCAGCAAGGTAAGCTGTTGGTTCACTTGGTACTAAGATATACAACAAATCAGGGATTTCTAATTATTTGCCACCGTTATCGTTGCCCACTCTCCAGATGCCAGTTTTATCGTGGCTCCTACATAATTGCCACCGGAAACAGGAACAGCCCTACATTTCTACCACTTTTGCTAACGTGTCACGCCAAATCAGCGTGCCAGCGTGGATCTGTCTTTCTCTATCTTTCTCCGTCTGCTCAATCCAAACAGCACCAACAGCTCTGCATCAACCCGACCACTGCTAGTGGGACCCGGCTGTCATTATCTTCTTCCTCACTCCTTGGACCTTCACCACGCCTATGGACAAGGAAGAAGGTTGCAGTAGCTCGCTCCCTGGACCTCCACCAGTCCACTAGTCCGTCTCCCCAGCTATAGAGCTACTCCACCTCCACACGAAGCATGGAGGCAGGCACTTGTGGCATGAGGCTGAGACACACACCACGAAGGACATGGCGAGCTCAGACTGAAGGTCTATAGAGCTCGGACAGCTGGAGCTCGAACAACAGGCTGGAGCTCGAGGGAGCTCAGCACGCAGGCGATAGAAGACGGACCCCAGCCCTATCGGCGCGGTTGTGGCCTGCGAGGCAGCTCGCGCAGTCGAGCTCGCCGGTGCCAGTCCACGCATGCCGGGAAGCTCCGTACTGACGACGTCGAGGACGAGGAGGTCCGCCCGGGCCGCACCGGCGAGCTCATGACTGCCGAGTGCCGACCTCGCCAGGCTCGGCCCCCCTGCCGCGCGTTCAGGCTGCTCTACTACAGCAACCTCCCCAACGGCAGCTTGAGCAGCCTCCTGCACGGCGGCCATGCTGGCGGCAAGGGCTCGCCCGCGGACGAGTGGACGCGCGCTTCGAGATCGCGCTCGGACTCGGAGCCTCCCACGCCGTGGCGTACCTGCACCACGACTGCCTGCCGGCCATCCTGCACGGCGAAGTCAAGTCCATGAACGTGCTGCTTGGCCCGGCCTACGGGCCGTACCTCGCCGACTTCGGCCTCGCCTGCGTCCTGGCCGCCGCGAGCTCCAAGCTTGACACCGGCAAGCAGCCTCGCATCGCACCTGGCGCAGTGGGTACGGGAGCATGTGCAGGCGAAGCGCGACGCGGTCGAGCTCCTGGACGCGTGGCTTCGAGCCAGGGCGGCCTAGGCGGGCGTGCAGCTCGCTGCGTGGTGGCAAATGGCCAGGCGGCCACCCTTTCCATCTCCACCGGCCGGTCGTATGCGCCTACAGGAATCGGTCATGGCCATGTCTCAACGAAGATGCTCTTCTTTTTGGGAAAAAAATTGCATGAGGAAGATGAACAGTATAGGGATAGGGCTAGAAGGAGGTGCTAACTGCTGGACCCCACAAACAAAACGACGGGGAGAAAAGGGGAGATGAAGGACGCCGTTGAGTCTGGGCAGACGGAGAAAGACGGAACCGTCAAGATCCACGCTGGCATGCTGATTTGGTGTGACACATCAGCAAAAGTGGTAGGAATATAGGGCTGTCCCTGTTTCCGGTGGCAATTGTGTAGGAGCCACGATAAAACTGGCATTTGGAGAGTGGGCAACGATAACGGTGGCAAATAATTAGAAATCCCAACAAATCAGGATCTGAATTCTGAAAATTCTGTTAAATAGAATCCTTCACTCTGCAACCGCAGGCATGGAACATGCATAAGCGCATGATGAGCAGTAGCTACGTACCAACGGAGATCTCACCATACCGCTACCTCATTCATGTCAAATTGTCTTTGTTCTGTTTACTTCTCAAATCCGGAACAAGCTTGCATGTCTTTTGTATCATTAAGGCCTTGTTTAGATGCACATTGGATTTGTAAGTTTTTACACTCTCTCTCCATCACATCAATTTGTACCCGCATGTAAAGAGCATTAAATATAAATAAAAAATAACTAATTAATTGCACAGTTTGGTTGTAAATCACGAGATCGAATCTTTTTGAGCCTAGTTGGGCCACGATTGGACAATATTTACCACAAACAAACGAAATGCTACAGGACTTTTCAATCTCTCTCCTCTCACAAATTGTTTGCCGCATGTAAAGAGCATTAAATATAAATAAAAAAAATAACTAATTGCATAGTTGGGTTGTAAATCACGAGAGATCGAATCTTTTGAGCCTAGTTGGGCCCACGATTGGACAATATTTACCAAATAAAAAAAGAAGTCTTCTGGGACTTTTTCAATCTCTCTCCTCTCCCCCATCTAAACAAGGCCTAAGCTGCATACACTCAGAAAAGCTATATCTTTCTCTGAATATTCATTAAAGAATAGCTATACAGAGATCCTCAACAAATTGCATGTTGTCCAGATTGGAAGGATGTCTTTGCTTGCCACTTCTTACATTGTTAAACTAACCAGCAAATTTGTAACGCAACATAAACTCAATTACTCACTGTTCATACTCTTGTTGGTGTCGTTGGTTGTCCTCTTAATTGATTCTGATATTTGTAAAAGCAAATCTTTTCTTGAACTCTGTAAACCCAGTCATGCAAGCAGATTGAAGCGAAGGGCTCACCGTTTTATGATCGACAGCCGCCGCCATGGCATTGCTTGCGCAAATTTGAATGGACCATTGGCTCTCACTCGTAATTTAATAGCACCCAACCCAACAAAGGAAATCCAGAGAGAGGAGATCAGATCGGCTGAGAAGAGGTGGAGGTGCTGGCTTGCCGCTCCGTCCGCCAGTGGCTTTCGGACGGGCGCCTCCCGAGGACGGTGGCACGGCAGGGCGAGGGGCGGCGCCTTCATCTACCGGTGGCGCGGGCGGGACACGGACGGCTGCCTCCCCCATCCGGTGTGGCGGGGGGGGCGGGCGGGCGACTCCCACGGCCGATAAGCGCGGGCGAGGCGGCGGCGCGCCGAACCTCCTTGCCATTGCTTCTCAGTCCGCCCGGCCGCCGCTCGTTAGGAATGGGACGCCACCGCTGCTAGCTAGGGAACGGAAGAGGAAGGCATACGGGAGTCGAGTGAAACGGGGGGGCGTGCTAGGGTCCGACCGGGTCGGCACCCTGCACCTCGCCGACCCCGTTCCGTGCGCAGCCACTCGCTTCCACGCAAGGCTACTTTCGCGCGCGGCCCACTCCTTTCCGGCCCGTTCTGTGCACAGGCCATCAGTTTCCGTGTTTGCCCGCTACGTCCATACTTCTCGCACGTTTTCTTTGTTTTTAACTTCTCGTTTTTTGGTTCCGCTGCTACGCTCATGCCACAAGACCAGAATACGTTCCTTGCCTACATATAGTAGTTTAGAAAAAGAGATAGAAAACATTATGAGCAAAATAAGTCAGCGTAAGAAATCAATCGAATCAAAACGAACGCAAGTACTATGGAATTGGAATATTATTATCCTACCACTACAACACAAAGTGTTTTGTGCCACACGTTAATATTAAGTATGATAAAAAATATTGCACCTCACAAGAATAATATTCTAAACAAACAATATATCATGCGACATCTCATAAAATATGAAAAATGATATGTAAATAGAGAAAACAAAAACAAAAAAAAGCCATGTAAAAGTGGAAATAAAATAAAAATACAAAATAAAAAAGGATAAAAAATAAATAATAATCAAATGTAAATAAGTGAAAGAAAAGTTATAATATAGAACCATGTGCAACAATATCATAATAAAAATCACATAGAACATCACATGACTACTACATGAATATTACATATATACTACGTGAACATCACAACATGACATCTAGATAAACAAAAATAATAAAAATAGATAATGTAATAGAGGGAAAAATCACATGAATATTACTTGAACATACTAAAATATAGGCGGAACAGCCAAATTCGTCCTCAAACTATTGTCGAAAGCTTAGTTTGGTCTCTGAACTACTGAAAACGGCCGTTCTAGTCCTCAAACTTTCACAGTCGGTTCAATTTCGTCCCTAAACTATGAAAACGACCGTTCTCATCCTTAAACTTTCACACCGGCTCAATTTCATCCCCGGTCCAACGTGAAGTGCCACGCTAGCTCGCCTTGTCATCGCCCGTCGGTGGAATTAATTTCTAAAAGCACCGATTTATTCTTATTCCAACTGGTTGCAACTAGTTAACTCTTCAATACAACATTTGATGAAGATGATTTTTGTTTAAAAATTGTAGATCTCGATAAGATCCACAACTTTCTAATTTTAATATTTTTTATTTGAGAACGTTAAGATGCTCAAAAAGTTAATATAAACTTTTAACACCATAATAAAATTTTTAATTTGTTTGGTGGATAATAATGATGAACTATATAACATACACTGGAAACATCGAGAAAATAAGTCGGGCAACATCGAAATAAAGACTAGAAACATCAAGACATTTTTTATGAACATTAACTGCCACATGCACTGGGGAGATCGGAAATTAAAAAATTGAAAATATAGAAATAAAGGCAAGGAACATCAATATAGACATGGTGACATTAGATGTCTTTATAAGAACATATTCATAATTTAAACACCTCACGGATATAATTTTAAATAAAAATAAAAAAAAAATATAACTAAATATCCAAAAGTACATAATAAAACATAAGGTATATCTCAAAAAATATAAAAAGGTAAAATATAAAAAGCAAATAATAAATAAAGCAAAATAATGAATAAGAAAAAATTTAAAAGATAAAACAAATTATAAAAGACAAATAATCTTAAGCAAAGAGAAGAAAACACAAATAAGTGGAGCTAAAAATAAAACATAATTACAAAGATAATTGAAGAACATATATAATATACTATATGACCATACCAAAAATATCATAGAACATCACATGTATATAATACAAACATTACATGTATATTCCGAGAACATCACAATATACATCCGGAACATCATATATATAGTACATGAACATTATATTTATCTCATAAAATATACAATAAAGAATAAAACAACAAAAATAAAAAAAAAGTTATATAATTAAAGAAAGATAACAAAGTAGAAAAACTAGAGAAAATTAGAAATAAAATAACCTTATATATATGCTAGAAAAATATCACATCATATTAATATCAATACAATTTTTAATTTGTTTGGTGGATAATAATGATGAACTGTATAGCATACACTCGGAACATTAGAAAATAAACTAGGAACATTGAAATAAAGACTGGGAACATCGAGACATTTTTTATGAACATTAAGCGCCACATGCACTTTGGGGATCAAAAATTAAGAAATTGAGAACATAAAAATAAAGGCAAGGAACATCAATAATATAGACATGGTGAAACATTAGATGTCTTTATAAGAACATATTCATAATTTAAACACCTCACGTATATAATTTTATAGAAAAAATAAAAGAAAAATATAACTAAATATCCAAAAATACATAATAAAACATAAGGTATATCTCAAAAAATATAAAAAGGTAAAATATAAAAAGCAAATAATAATTAAAAGCAAAATAATGAATAAGAAAAAATTTAAAAGATAAAACAAATTATAAAAGACAAATAATCTTAAGCAAAGAGAAGAAAACACAAATAAGTGGAGCTAAAAATAAAACATAATTACAAAGATAATAAAAGAACATATGTAATATACTATATGACCATACCAAAAATATCATAGGACATCACATGTATATAATGCGAACATCACATGTATGTTCCGAGAACATCACAATATACATCTAGAACATCATATATATAGTACATGAGCGTTATATTTATCCCATAAAATATACAATAATAAAGAATAAAATAACAAAAATAAAAAAAAGTTATATAATTAAAGAAAGATAACAAAGTAGAAAAAAAACTAAAGAAAATTAGAAATAAAATAACCTTATATATATATGCTAGAAAAATATCACATCATATTAATATCAATACAATTTTTAATTTATTTGGTGGATAATAATGATGAACTGTATAACATACACTTGGAACATCGGAAAATAAGTTGGAAACATCGAAAAAAGACTGGGAACATCGAGACATTTTTTATGAACATTAACTGCCACATGCAATCGGGAGATCGAGAAATTAAGAAATTGAGAACATAGAAATAAAGGCAAGGAACATCAATATAGACATGGTGAAACATTAGATGTCTTTATAAGAACATATTCACAATTTAAACACCTCATGGATATAATTTTATAGAAAAAATAAAAGAAAAATATAACTAAATATCCAAAAGTACATAATAGAATATAAGGTATATCTCAAAAAATATAAAAAGGTAAAATATAAAAAGCAAATAATAATTAAAATAAAATAATGAATAAGAAAAATTAAAAGATAAAACAAATTATAAAAGACAAATAATCTTAAGCAAAGAGAACAAAAAACAAATAAGTGGAGCTAAAAATGAAACATAATTACAAAGATAATTGAACAACATATGTAATATACTATAAGACCATACCAAAAATATTATAGAACATCACATATATATAATGCGAACATCACATGTATGTTACGAGAACATCACAATATACATCTGGAACATCATATGTATAGTATATGAACATTATATTTATCTCATAAAATATACAATAATAAAGAATAAAATAATAAAAATAAAAAATTATATAATTAAAGAAAGATAACAAAGTAGAAAAAACTAGAGAAAATTAGAAATAAAATAACCTTATATATATGCTAGAAAAATATCACATCATATTAATATCAATACAATTTTTAATTTGTTTGGTGGATAATAATGATGAACTATATAACATACACTCGGAACATCGAAAAATAAGCTGGGAACATCGAAATAAAGACTGGGAACATCGAGACATTTTTTATAAACATTAACTGCCATATGCAATTGGGAGATCGGCAATTAAGAAATTAAGAACATAGAAATAAAGGTAAGGAACATCAAGATAGACATGGTGAAACATTAGATGTCTTTATAAGAACATATTCATAATTTAAACACCTCACGGATATAATTTTATAGAAAAAATAAAAGAAAAATATAATTAAATATACAAAAGTATATAATAGAATATAAGGTATATCTCAAAAAATATAAAAAGGTAAAATATAAAAAAATAATAATAATTAAAATAAAATAATGAATAAGAAAAAATTTAAAAGATAAAACAAATTATAAAAGACAAATAATCTTAAGCAAAGAGAAGAAAAAAAACAAATAAGTGGAGTTAAAAATAAAATATAATTACAAAGATAATTGAAGAACATATGTAATATACTATATGACCATACCAAAAAATATCATAGGACATGACATGTATATAATGCAAACATCACATGTATGTTCTCGAGAACATCACAATATACATCCGAACATCATATGTATAGTACATGAACATTATATTTATCTCATAAAATATACAATAAAGAATAAAACAATAAAAATAAAAAAAAGTTATATAATTAAAGAAAGATAACAAAGTAGAAAAAAACAAGAGAAAACTAGAAATAAAATAACTATATATATATATATATATATATATGTTAGAAAAATATCACATTATATTAATATCAATACCATATAAACACCTCACGGATATAATTTTATCGAAAACAATAAAAGAATAATATAACTAAATTTCCAAAAGTACATAATAGAACATCATATGTATCTCAAGAAATATAAAAAAGTAAAGCACAAAAAATAAATAATAATTACAATAAAATGAAAAATTAAAAAGATAAAATAAATTATAAAAGACAAATAATCTAAAGCAAAGAGAAGGAAAAACAAATAAGTGGAACTATAAATGAAATATAATTACAAAGATAATTGATGAGCATCTGAAATATACCATATGAACATAATAAAATATCATATAACATCATATATATATATATATATATATATATATATATATATATATATATATATATAAATGTAACAGAGAAAAATAAAAAATAAAAATCATAAGAATATTACTTAAACAACTAAGATATATCACATGACATCTCACTTATACAAGGTGAACATCTGAAAACATATTTAGAACATCACATGTCGAAACATTGTATGTATCTCATAGAAATATAAGAATTAAAAGAGCAAAGACTGCGTTCTAGATAAGAAAAACAAGAAAAAAAAAAAAAAAAGACAAAGAAACAACCCTTGCAACCATAGAAATAAAGAAAATCAGAAAAATGAAATAAAAAAAGAAAATAATAATTAAATATAAATAAGTGTAAAGAAAATAAATATAATGAAAAAAAAAAAAAGAACACAATGCAAAACTCATAGAACACCACATAAATACTACTATAACAATATAAAATCTACTATAGAACATCTCATAGGACCCATGGGAATATTAAAAGTTAATCATGGAACATTTTATTTATTACGTGAACATTCTAAAATACATTATGGAACATTACATATATTATGTGAACATCATATGTATCATGGAATTTTATATAAAAAAGACACAAAACATAAAATAAAAATAAAAATAAATAAGTAAACATAGTGAAGTAAAGAAGAAGAAAAATGGAAAATAAAAAAAAAACATATGCTATGAAACATGAATTATTAAAATTAATTAATTAATTAGAAAAAAAAAGGTTGACAAACCGTAGAAAGAAAATAAAAATAATAGAATAAAAAAGAAGACCCTCCTAAAAGGAAAAATAAAAGAGAACATCACATAGATACGTGAACATGGTCTAGAAAAACAAAAAATACAAAGAAAATGAAAAATAGAACAATAGAAGAAAAAGTATTAAAAATGAAGTCATACAGACCTCATACGCAAGTGTGGACCACCAACCTCCGTTGTTTAGACACACCATGCACTAACTCTATAGCCATAAAAATGTAAAATAAATAAATAAAACAATTAATTAGAGTAAAAAATGTATTAAAAATATAATGAAAATAAAAAACACAAGATAAAAAAGAAATAGAAGAAAGGGAAGAAAAGAATAAATATACCAACTTAAGAGTGAACATAAAGAAAATAAAAATAAAAAAAAAGAAAGAAAAAAGAATATAGTAAAATAAAAATGAATAAAAATATGTAAAAGTTAAATGGAAATGAAAATAAGAATAAAAAACAAAAGAATAGAAAAGAAAAGGCAAATGTACGTACAAACCTGTAATGCGATGGTGCGGCGCTCCCGCAGTCCTGCATGCACCGCATGGCATGCTCCGAGTGGGCAGCGCTATCATGGGCCGCCGCCGCTAAGCCATCCTGGTGGACGCTTGTGTGGGAGGTCGGCCGGTGACTCGCGTCCGACTGGTCGGAGGCGATGATTCCCGGTGAAACGGCGGTGAGAAGGAAATCGCATCGAATCGGGGGTTGGTCTCGGGTTGGGCCTAGGCGGGATCCAGATAGAAATTAATAAAAAAAGATTAATTTCTTCAATTACATGCTTCGGGATTCGTGTTAACTTTTTTAAAAGGGAGTACCGGAGCAGTTGCCTTGACAAAAATAAGTCTATTGGCAGTTTTGGAATAATTTAAGTCAGAAGAAGCCACATTTCAGCGGCTGGGGCTCCTCTATTTAAAACGGCTCTGGCTCCTTCGGACTCCTTGCAAGGAGTCATTTTTTGATCTGCTAAACAGGACCTTACTGTGTAGCACATGTGGCACATCTTTCACCTTCTCAACTTCACAGCAGGTACACGCAATATCACCAATTTAAATTCACCCTATATTATGACTTACATTTATTTCTGAGCCAAATCCTTAATTTATTTATTTTAATTAATTACACGAGCCAAGCCCAAGTCAATCCAACACATGGCAGCGGTGAGGCAACAAGCAACAACCAATTGCCAAAATAAGGCATGATACTAATTCAGAAGCTTAATTGGGCGCTGAAGTCTTGCTTCTTTTCAGAACTTTATGTTGATTTCTGCATTTGTCATTTGTGAAGCACGAGATCCCAACCTCTGGCCTCTAGTTTACCGTCAACTGTAGGTCTGTCTTATACTACCGGCTTACCCAAAAGTATTTTTTTGATGGAAGTATTGCAGTTTCTTTATTGACCATACAAGCATATCTACATGGGCATACAACAATTTGTTTCATATAGACGAGGACTGCGAACCAATACGTTGGCCACGATGAAGCATCAGCTCAGCTGGCATGATACGGTGTCACCTCCAGCAAGAGCAGGGACTGTTCACTTGATGAGGATGCATCTGGTCGGTGCACCCTCGGATCCAACCAGCCTGAGAGGTAAACAATGCAGCATGTATATTCCCGCCTCAATGTCGTCTAGCTTTAGGCCTTCAACAGGGATTATATCCTGGTATAATAAAGGGAAAAATCAATCAATCGTTTAGATGCTTTGCGAGAAGCAAACATGTTTTTTTGAGTCATATAGTCAGTAGCACTTGGCATAGGAATCTTCTGGGGTAGAGTAAGGGAACAGCAGAATGAGATTACAAGTATGCTAAATGCAGACAACAAGTTATCTGGGTGTGCTTGAAATCTTTTGTTCAGCAAACTAACTACATGTATCTTACCGGGGTTTTGAAAAGGACCACATGGGCAGAGATCAAGTAATCAAATGCTGCAACTGATAAACCGTCAACTCCTGCATAATTGACAGTACCAGTATTTTGTAAGTTTCAACTGACCCACCAAGAAATATCACAGACCAAATTGAAAGTTTGTCCCCAATTATGGATTCCTGGCAAGTATGTGTCAGGTTCATGAAAACGAAATGTTATGAATACATGGCAACCAACCCATAAGGAAAGCAAAGCTTTGTCAATGATAAAAAGAAAGGAAGAAAAACCAGGTTTGGCTCCATTTTTATGCAGCCAGGGACATAATTTCTTACCAATTAGCTTTATGTCAGTGTTGTCAACTAACCACTGTGCGCCATCCTCTGTAAATCCAACATAGCTCATGTCACCTCCCTTCCTCCACATCAACTTCCTAAAAGACATTTGCTTATACATTCAGTACAGTCCATAAAATGGTTGTCTAGTGCTGTTTGAATGGTGTAAACTCATAAGCCACACCTGTCAGTGTTCAGTGTCCTGAATAGAACTCGGCGAACTCCTCTCGGGATATTTAGGAATTCCATTGCTTTAGCTGCATAGAGTTATTGGGGTTTAATATAGCTATATATTACTAGTAGTAAATCCTAGGAAGAAAACACAGGGCCATCCTCTGGAGCCAGACTAACAATCTTTAAGGCTTTAATAGAGAAACTGGTACCATCTGTTTGAGCACCACAGAAGTGAATACATGCTCATCCCAAACCATTTTATATGAATCTTTGCCAGACGATAGTATGTATGAAAAGTGCGTGGACATAAAATTATGGAATGAATCAAAATCCACCTAATAGCAAGAGATAATTTGGTAAAGTATCTAGTCCACTGACAGAAAAAATGAAGTGCTGTACCTGTTATGTTTGTGTCCCTCGGAACATCAACTAGCAACGCAGGTCCTGTCCAGAGAAGAGGAGTCAATCATGGTCAGTCAAAGCATTTACAACATTTCATCTATGATCAAGTGTGACATGCAAAATTCAGAATTGAGAGCAGAGCTTCGTTCCTGTGCGTCTCCTGACTAGACTGAGCAGCTGGAGACATGGTTACGAGCTCGCAGTCTGAGCTTGCGAACAGGAAACCGAGCACCTGCACTCTGCTGCTTTTGAAAGCACTTATCATTTCATTTCAGACACGGAACAGTTTGGCTTTTGTCCATGCCTTCCTTCAGTTGTTGGGATAAAGGACAGACACTGACTGACGTCTGACGAGTGTTTGGGTTTAGAAAATCTTTTTTGCTAGAATTAGCAAAGGGATGAGGCATGACAGAAATAAGAAATTTGATGAGGCCCCAGCGATGCTGGCGACTGCCCAAACCACGCCTTTTTCATTTCCATCGTTCCGACGAAGACGATCATATCTGTGCATGCGCTAGTGTCGCTTTCTACTCTACTGTACCTAGTTCTTGGCGGCAGATCCTAGTACTAGAGAAAAGATGGCACTTTTACCTGTAACTATCCTAGCCAAAAAGATTTTAAGGGGAGGTCTTGCCTGCGAGATGTGCAAATGTGGCTGCCCGTTGGGCCCCCCTTGTCCGCGCCGTCTAGTGGGGATTTTTCAGAATTATCCTGCCGGCTATTGCGCTAGCGGACAAGCAGTGGGTGGTGGCTAAAGAATGGGGCTTCGGCGAATCACGAATTCCTCATCTCGTCGTCCCCAGCCGAACTCCCCTCCCCAGTCCCCACCATGTTCATCCGAAAGAGCAGGAGATTTCTTTTTTTTTTTTTTTTTGATGACGTAGCTCACCGTTGAGGACTTCGAGGTCGAGCGTGTCGACGTCTCGGCCGGCGGCGAAGTGGCCCTGGTTCATGTGCCCCGGCGCGTCGACGTGCGTGCCGGCGTGGCACACCATCTTTAGCTCCGACAGGTTGTACTCGGACCCGTCCGCCATGGAATCCTTGAGGCGCACCACGGGGCCCAGCACCGCCCCGTTCGCGAAATCCGGCAGGTCCGGCACGTACGCGTGCGTGATGTCGATGATCCGCCCGGGCCCGCGCTCCTCCATCCGCCGCAGCTCCGCGCCCGCGCCGGCGTCCACCGTGCAGGTGCCCTCCTCGGAGTAGCCCGGGTGCGCGTCGCCAGCGGCGGAGAGGGGCACGGCCGCCGCGAGGAGGAGCGCGAGCAGCAGGACGGCGGCGCCCATGATGGTGTGGTGTGGTGCGTGTGGGGAGCGGAGGCGGAGCTCTCAGGCTGAACCCGAGGAATCTGAACTGGGGAAGTGAGGAGCTAGCAGCTCTCTCCGAACTGGAGAGTGATCTGACGACGGGTGGCAGGCAGACTATTCCACGGCGCGCGGGATTTTTATGGACCCTCATCCGCCGCCCGTCGCTGTCCACGCCTCCACGGTGGCCCTGCGGACACTGAATGCTGCTACCGTGGCGCGAGCGCGACCGTGGAGCGCCAGATTTTAATCAGACGGACGGCCGATGCTGTCGTAGTGTAACTGCACTGCACCTACACGATGGATGGTGGTGTGGGGCATTTGGCCGAGACACACCAAAAAAAAAAAAAAAAAAAAAGAAAAAAAAAAAAAGCGCAGCGTGCACCACGTTGTGGCATATGTATATGGTTTCAGGTTGGGCTGTTTCTTTCGCGAAGCTTTGGAAGAAACATCGTCGATGGCGAAGGCATGCAGCATGCTCGATCGATCGAGCACGATCTTGATGATTGCCCGAAGGGGCGTGCAGTGCAGTATCCTGTACTCGTACAAAGGGTTATGCAGTATACAGTATTCTGAATACTCGTTACGTGTCTACCCAAGTGAGGACCTTTTTGTCTTTTGTGCACGACTCCTAGTCAGTGGCCGGCGTGCAGTTTACGTAGGTGAAACCACAAGTCAGGCCGTCTCATCCACTGCTGGAGTACCTGGGTTTTCATGTCAGCATGCGCAATCACGGGAGTTTCGTGATCCCAATGGAAAGCGACAACATAGGTGCGCACCACTGGTCAGGAGTATAGTATACTCCCTCCGTCCCGCGATGACTGTCGCGGAGGGAGAGAAGTTGAGCGTCTACATTCATTGTCCTGGCAGTGCACCTGGATCATCTCGCTGTCCACATTCATTCAGTCAAAAATGAACGCTAGAACGACAGAAGCAGTGGGACAGAGGGAGTAGTATAGTATAGGGCAGTAAACAAACAGTGATTTTGAAGCGATCAAACATGAGTAATTTTTGGCGGTGAGCTAGTGGCGTACGGCGTACAGACGGCAGCGCGCCACGCCGCCACCTCAGATCAACTCCTCGTTGGCTAGATCGGGGCACTCTGAGTTATGACGACTAACAAGATATTGTATGCACGATAAATGTGTGCCACACTCGGAAGTCAATGAAGAGAGTTTATCTCGGATAGCTGCTTGGCGCTGCTGTCCCTGCGTTGTATGCCACTAGCATTCCAAGTGGTAGTCTTGTTTGATTGCTTCAAAACTTTCTTTACCCATTGTATGTGTATGTTACCTCTATGTATAATTATCAATGTTTTATTATTATAGGCAAAAGCTAAACTGAGAGGTCTCTTGACTCAAGCTTAGATCCGAAAACCCCCTAATTTGGCAAAGAAACACATGTTGACACTAGAAGAAACCTGAAATGAACTAATAGGACGAGAGTGGCGGAAGTAAGAAGTGGGATCAAAATCCACAATAGCAACACTATGAGTCTGACGATCCTACAACGAACCTGTTGAGCTGGTGCTGGGGCTAGCTGATCAGGCTGGTGGCTAGTAGCTAGCTTCAACCAGTGCTGTGCTACTTCAACTAGCGCCAGCCAGCCCCAGACCAGTAACCAGCCGAACAGGTTGAACATTAGCAACCTTTGTTTTGGATTAGGGCTAAGATGTTGGGTTAAGGATTAGCAAGGGCATATGTGAAATGTGCCCATAGGGTTTAAAGCGGGTGGCCTATGGTGGTGGTGCATGAGATCGAGGAATATTGGGTCCACGGCTGATGGTTAATGATGGTTGGAGAGGAAACGCTAGAAGTAAGAAATAGGACATAATTCACAACAACGATGCTCCGATGAGCGATGATCCTACAATATTGGTGACCTCTGGCACTAATCAGGGTTAAGGTTTCAGGGTTAGGGGTTAGAGAGGCCATATGTGTCTATTGTGTTTAAAGCAGACGGCCCGTGGTGATGGTGTGTGGATGGAATGGCAAACATTGACGAAACGAGTTGGCAGTGGGGAACGATTGGTTGGCAGAGGTGTCGGATTTGTAGCAATTAGGGACGGCAGCGGTGGAGGCTGGCTGAATCATTGGTGATGGTGCCACCAAAACGAGAGATGGAGATATTGGCAGAAGAGTGTGATTTGGGGAAGGGGAGAAAGCTTCTTGACGGCGCATCCATATAGTTAGCATAGGAGGGGACGGATGGTGTGGTGTAGGTTCCATGGTGTCTGTAACAATTTGTGACGGTAATGGTCAAGGGACGACGACTTGCTTTTAGTTTTTTGTTTACTGATTTTTCCCTGGCTTTTTTTAGGGATTTGTTCACAACACGTCTCGATCTGGATAGACTATACTTTTATGACTAGAGTTACGTAAATTCTCCAAGGAAAGATCAAACTACGTTTACTCAACAATGGACACCGGGACGCGAGGCACAGCGACAAGCACGAGGTCAGTCCGCAGCCTCGTCGTGATCCCGAACTCCTCGGTCATGTCCAGCTCAGCCGCCGCCGTCCCGTTCCCGCCGGGCAACTCCCAATCGAAGTGGAAAAGCAGCGCGGCGAGAGCCAGCTCGATGTGCGCCAGCCCAAACGCCATGCCAGGGCACATCCGCCTGCCGGCGCCGAACGGGATGAACTCGAAGTCCGTGCCTCTAAAGTCCCTCTCGCCACCGTCGAACCTCTCCGGCACGAACTCGTCGGGCTTGTCCCAGTGCGCCGGGTCCCTGCCGATCGCCCACCCGTTCACGATCACCGTGGCCCCTTCGGGCACGTCGAACCCGAGCACCTGGCATGGCCGCCCGCACTTGCGCGGCAGCAGCAGCGGCGCCGCCGGGTGCAGCCGGAGGGTCTCCTTGATGACGAGATGGAGGTAGCGTAGGCCGGGCAGCTTGTCCTCTGTCACCTTGCCGTGGTCGGCGAGTGTTCGCCGGACCTCGTCTTGGGCCTTGCGCATCACTCTTGGGTTCCTCATGAGCTCTGCCATCGCCCACAGCAGCGTCGTCGCCGCCGTCTCGCTGCCCGCGCCAAACATATCCCGCCCGCGAATGAAATCGAGAAATGAGAAATACAATACTGTAATTGGTTAGAAAATTATGCAAGAACAAGATATGGGAGAGTGGGGATTCATGGGAATTAAGGAGAGAAAGAACTTACAAGCATGACGGTCTTGATGTTCTCTGTCGTCAGTGGGTGTTGGGAGTCAACTTCCTTCTGCAGTCTCAGTAGCACGTCGAGCAAGTCATCGTCTTCGTCGTCGTCGCCGTCCTTGGCGGATGCTCTGTTCTCCCGGTGGTCCGTGATGATGGTGTCGATGAACCGCTGCATGCCCCGGCGATGGCGCTTGATCCGGCCGGGCACGCGGCTGACGAGCAGCGCGAGGCGCGAGGACGGGAAGAGGTCCGGCAGGGTCATCCCGGGCACGATCTTGAGCCCCTCCTGCAGCATCCGGAGGTACGCGTCGCGGTGCTTGAACCGGCTGCCGATGATGGCGCGCACCGTGGAGTCCGCGACGTACGCTGCTATCCCCGGCTGAGGTTCACCGGCGAGGAATCCGCCGTGGCGGCCGCGACGGAGCGCAGGAGGCGGCTGACCTCGCCCTCGCGGACTGGGCGGAAGGACTGGACGCGGCGGGCGCTGAGGAGCTCCAGCGCGCAGATCTTGCGGAGCTGGCGCCACCCCGCCGTGGGGCGCGAAGATGACGCCCTCGGCGCCCCGGTACGCCAGCTCCTGCATGGGGCCCATCGGCCGCGACGCGAACGCGGCGTCGTGCGTCCTCATGACCTCGCGCGCGGCGTCCGGGGACGAGGCCACCACGACGGTGAGCTCCCCGAGGTGGAGTATCATGAGCGGGCCGTGGAGACGCGCGAGGTCCCGCAGCGCGCGGTGCAGGAGCGCGCCCGCGAGGTGGTGCAGGTGGCCGATCACCGGCAGCGCCCACGGGCCCGGCGGGAGCCGCGAGCCCCCGCGCGCCGGCGTCTGGCGGTGGCGGAGAGGATGAGCGGGATGCCAAAGAGGAGCGCCAGCAGCAGGTACAGCGGCAGGTCGGCGGCCATGGCGGGCTTCCACACTGCTCCGCTGCTGGGGATTGGTTGTGTTTGTGTGGTTGCCTGACTTTGAACTTTGAAGCGTTCCTGGTCGCACTGTGTGACTTTTGCGACTTCGTTGGCAGGGAATTTTCCTTATTTCATTTTTTTTTTTTTAGTTCCCACTTAGTTTCAATTGCAATGATCAAGATCAACAAGAGTTTGGTAATTCATGGAAATACCTTTCAAATGGTCAAAGGTCAACAAGATTGCGCACCACTGAGGTAGCATCATAACGAATTCGAGGTGCAAATGTCCTAAAGTTGCTCACCGTCGTGGTAGAAAAAGGCAAAACAGAAACAGAAAAATAGTTCAAACAAAGAAAGTGGTAAATGGAAAATTTTCCTATGAGCCGGACATTGCACCTCGAATTCGTTATGATGCTACCTAGTAAAGATGTCCTTCCAAGAGTTAGTCAAACATGCTCCTTTCCATGCTAGTTTCAAATACGAAAAATCTGTACGTTGCCCGGGCATTATTTGCCGATGTGTCACCTGGATTTGGCGCCGTCCGATGCTTTGGCTCGTGTGATCTGCTGCGTCTGTTTTTTTTTTTTTGGGCTGACAGGCGGGCCCGCATGTCCGGTGCACTGTTTTTGTATTTTGGTAATCGCGCGCTGTTCATTTTCCTTGTTGGATAGCATTTTCGCGTCCGCCGCTTCATTTCTCCCCCTTCTCGTTTCTTCTCTTGGCTCGTGGCGGCGGGAGGGCGACGCAGCGACGAGGCGGTCGCGGCGAACTACCTAGGGTTTGGTGATTCTACTTCCATTTCTTCCTTCTTTTAAATCGATTTGTCTTAGTTTGGATTCATGGCTACGAAATCGATGTCCGTTCCTTTTCGTTCCCCCATTTTGTTTCTCCTCGGGCGCTTGGATGGTTGAAGAAGGCGACGCTGGCTGCTCTTCGTCTACTAGGTAGGGTTTGCTCATTCTCGTTGCACTCTTCCTCCTCTTGTTTCGTGGTGTCGCAATCTGATCTGTGCTCCTTTTTTTCCCTATTTTGTTTCTCCTCTCGTGCATCTGCTTTGTTGAAGCGACCTCCCGGTGGCCTTCGTCTCGTCCTCTCTACAAGCAAGGTATTGTTGTTCTCGTCCCCTTTTCTTCTTCATTTTGAATCGAGATTGTTCTATGTAGTGTTGAGATATGTGTCCGGTATGTATCCCGCCTTATATGTTGTGATTTATTCGATTTGTTTTGGATTGGGATCCCGGTTCTTCTTTGCATCTATTGCTTGGTCCACTTGGTTCGCTTTTTAGGTAAATAGCTGGATCCGGTTCATGTCCATTATGTTTTAGGTTTACCCCCTGCTATTTGGTAGTTTTAATTTCGTGCAAGGTATGGTTGTAGATGTGGTCTTGTGTAGATGTTTAACTCGATTTGGTTGATTTTTGGGATTAGTTGTCTAGTTACTAGTATAATTTCTGTTGTATAGTTTTAATTTTAGTCCCGCAATGTGCTACTTGTTATGCAATGTATGCCTATATATGTTATCCTTTTTAGTTTTTTTTTTTGCTTTGGTTGATTCATGGGTTTAGATTTATAGCTAGCGGTATATTTTGTAATTGTTATTATCTCATTTGGTTGATTTAATTTTTTCTAGTTTTCCCTTTTTCGCTTGGGGCATCTGCACTGCTTGTGCTATCTTTGATGCTTGACTTGAAATGGTGGTTTAAAGTACAGATCATATCTGCTATCCTTGGTTATGTTTAGTTTTCCTTGTCTTGCAACTAAATAAATGTGTTTGTCATGTGGTTGAATCTATTTTTTGGTCTTGATTACGGCTAAATTGGCTTATTTTCATTTCGTAGGGGCTTACTTAATGCAACATATTGTGTTCAGCTTGCTCGGTGCATTGTAATGTTCCCTTTTATTGCATTCTCATGTTAGGTCCTCGATGCTTTTGTCTTATCTTTGTTCTTTAATTTCTATTTTCTGTTTGGACCACCTGACTTTTGCTTCATCGATATGGCCCATCATATTTGTTCTTTTATTTGATCTATTCATTTTTTTTTTTTTTTTTTGATTGCTTGTATTTGCTTTGTTAATTTTAGTTTTATACTTTATTTTTTTCTAGATGGAAACTAGAAGTAGAAAAAGGCGTCGTGGTGTTGATCTATCTCCTCAAGTTGAATTGGATGATGAAGATGAAACTGATTCTCAAGATGTTATCTGTTCTCGGTTTAATATCAATAATGATGCTTTTGGTCAAAATTGTAGCTCAAGATTTGTTGTCCGAGGTTTGTTGCTTATTTCAGTTATTTTATTTATTCTTTGAATCTGTAATTTTTATGAAGCTTATGATTATTAACTTGTTTGGCTTTTATTTTTTCCTTTTTTTTTATGTGTGTGTAGGATTCATCATGTGATGAAGCTTTGAGGAATTTCAATCAGAAGTTGTATCTTGAATGTTTGAAGGACGTAAGTTAATCTTTTCCTTGTTTCCTCTCAATTTTGTTTCTTTGATATTTGTTGATCTTTATGTCTATTTTCTTATTCTTTGCAGTACAAGCATATGAAGGCATTGAAGCGTAAACTCGGTTTGGCTTTGGCTGCTTTCAGTTAATGTTTTTGTATTATTGGATTTTTTTCCTCATATTGCTTATGCATGAGTTGTTAATTCATATTTCTGAATTCTGTTAATTCATTTTCTCTCTGTTCTTGTTTACTGTGTGCTTTTTTTTGTCTCTACTGTGGCTGGTGCTTCTAAGTTCCATGAACTCCTACTTTGGTCGCTTGCCCCATATGCTTAGCATTGGGTGCTAGTCTGGGTTATCTTTCTAATTTTTCCCATGTCATGCCTGTGTCATTGAACCGAAACATAAATGTGTGTGTGATGTGTGTTTTGGGCGGGCTGCTTTAGCCTCATCCCATGCACGTGTACCTCTTTTCTCCCTTATTTGCTATTTGGTTCAAAGCAATGTTTACGGAATGTTAATGCAATCAGTTACCGGTGCTAGCTGTTACAGGGAAACCATAGACACTATCTGTTTGGTTCGCTGCGTGAACGGTACTTGCTCTTCTTATCGAGCACTCGTCATCTTCCTGACGTGGGTCACCGCTGCCAGATGAGCACCTGTCCTCTTCCTCGAGGCATGCCAGACTGTTTAGAATGTCTGAAGCTAATTTTGAATTGTCCCTTCAGTCTTGTGATGTTTAGAAAGAAAGGCACTCTTTATCCCTTGTCTTCTAGAGAACTACTACTCCCTCTAGCTATTGATCTTATTTGGGTGGTTGCTGATGTGAGCATTCGGCTCTCAGTCCTGGCGTTTGTCTGTCTTGTGTACCCTTCAGGTTAGCAACCATGTATGATGAAGCACACTTGCAAAGCCTCTGAAAATTTATGTTGCTTATGCATGAGTTGTTAATTCATATTTCTGAATTCTGTAAATTCATTTTATCTCTATTCTTGTTTACTGTTTGATGATGTATTTTTTACCATCTTACTCTCATTGTAAATTCAATTTATTACTGGTGTAAGTTTGTTAGTTTTTTAAGTTATTAATATTTCTGTTCATTTTATCTTTATTATTAGTTGTTTGCAGTTTGGGTTAAGTTGCTAAGGTTATGGTTTCCTTCTTCTTCTTCATCTCTTCAAATTTGTTCATATTCTTATTTTGTTTTTGTTTTTTTCTGTCTAGTCTAAAGCTAAGAAATCTGCTGCTCGGTCATCTGATGCTTTTACTAGGCAATCAGTTAGTAAATTCTCCTCTGTCATTTCTTCAATGTCTGATGATCGGAAGGATGTTATCGAGAAAATATGGTTTTGGATCTATTGTGCTTTTTTGACAAGTGTTTTGTTCCTAAGAAGTTTAGCAAGTGGTTGGCTTCTCATGTTGAATCTAAGTCCGGGTGATCTTATTGTTCATGGGAAGGTTATTTCGTTGACTCCTCGGTCTGTTAATCTAGTTCTTGGCATCCCCAAGGTGGCTCTTGTTTCCACAAATTAAATTATTCTGGTAGGTAGATGAATGTTCTATCAATGATTGGCAAGAGTTCATTGCCTCGGATATCTTTCTTTTTTTGATAAGCCGCTATCCGATGAGTTGAGTGATGAGCTTTTGGTGCTTTGTTTCTTGGTTGTTGCCTTGCATTGTTTTCTCGTGTCCTAACTCAAATATTGTCCCGAGCCCCGATATCTTGGTGTTTTTGAAGATATTGGAAATATTAAATCCTTTGACTGGTGTGGATTTGTGTTACGTTGGTTGCTCGATGGAGTTAAAAATTTCAATAAAGTCAAGAAAGATGGTGAAAGGAGCTCGGCACTCTTGGTGGTCGTATGTTTTATCTGGTCAGTAGTATTTTTAATATTTGGTTTTTGGAGTTTTTTCTTTAATTTTTTAATGGAATATAATTTTTTTTCCCCTTTTCTGGTTTCAAGGTTGTCTATCTTGACCATGTTGACTTCTCTCATCGTCGGTTACCTGATTCCTTTCCTCGTATTGGAGTTTGGAAGCGTAGCATGATAAGGGATTTTTCGGACCTTGATCTTAAATCTACCTCTGCTTATGGTATGCGTCCTCTTCTTGAATTTGAAAAGACTTGCTATCATAAGGTATGCTTCTCTTGTTAATGTTATTTCATAATTGATTTGCATGACTTTTTTATTTCTAATTTTTGTTCATTTTGTTTTGTAGGGAATGAACTTTGGCTTAGAATCAGAACCTGAAAAATCTGATGATGCTGATTTCTTGATTAAACTCAATGAAGCTTGTGGTTGTGATGTGCCTCAGAGTTTGAAAACAGCTGTTTTTGATTTGATTGAAGAGCATTGCAACAATAAGATTGCCCCTGTTCCTGTTGATTTGATTTCTCTTGGAGCTCTTCCTAGTGATTTGAAGGAAATGTTCTCCAATTTGATGAATGTTGTATATTCCTTTAAGTACCTATCAAGGCAACTGGTTCTCAAAGTCCTGAAAGAGTTTGCTAACTATGAAAGTCCCAATGATAATATTCCTTCTGCACGTGAAAATGTGAATGCTCCTGGTGTTTCTCCTCCTACAAATGAGCATAGTAAGTTACCTTCTTTCCTCGGTTTGTGTCCTGTATTTTTTTTTATTTCTTTCTCTGTTTCTTACTATTATTCGTGTTGCGACTTAAGTAAAGATGGATCTCGTGGTGTTTTCGATGTTACTCCTAGATCACATATCAAGTGTGAGTTTTTCTTTTTTTTTTTTTCTACTTTGGCTAAACATGCTTTGTATGTTATATTTTCTTTTTTTTTTCTTACATTTTTTTTTCAGCTCAACGTCCAACCCAGTTTGCTGCAGAAGATGGTTTTGGATCATGTTCTAAGCGTGAGTTGTTTTTTCAATTTTATTTATTTTTGATACGATTTATTTTTTCAATAATATTATTGTGTGATTCCTTTTTTTTTAATTTTTAGGTGTATCTCCTTACTGTTCGTTTTCGAGTTGGTCCCGGATCTAGTTTGAAAAGTGAGTAATTTTTTTTTTTTTCATTGTAGTTGTCTTATCGATTCTGTTATGTTATCTCTTATGGGAGCTCCTGCTAAAATTCATTTAGCTGGTTTTGATATATTTGTTTCTTAACATTATCATTATTCACTTAGAATAGTTTGTTCATTTAATTTTTTTGAAAATTCTTCTTGTTATTCAGTTCCTGGACATGTTGATGATGTTATCCCTGTTGTTAAAGATGATAATGATGAAGCTTTAAATTCTCCAAATCATATTGCTGAGGTTTGTTTTTTCTTTATGTGCTTACATGTTTTCCTTTTGTGTTTTTTTCTTGTTATTTATTTTAGTTTAAATGTTTTTTTAGGATACTATTTTTATGCAGACATTGCCCTCTTCTGATGATGATTCTCCTCATATTACTCCCAATCTGTCAAAGAAGAAGGATCCTGTTTATCATTTGAGAAGTTCTGAGAAGGCCTCTGTGAAGCCTGTTTCTTCACCAGTTGTGGTTAGTAATTTTTTTCCCCTATGATTTTGTACTTGTTCATATTTTCTAGTGCTGTTATTTATTCATTTATTGCTGCAGCTCTCCTCTCCTGAAGTTGTTGTTCTTGGTTCTGTCAGTCTATCTCAAAAGCTGAAGTCAATGGGCAAGAAGTCTGAAGCTGTTTATAATTCTAGATTGGAAAAGTCTGGTTCTGTTCCATTGTCTGCTCCGTATTCTTTATCCAAGACTCGTGGTTATCCTTGTCAGTCTGCAAATCAATTTGCTGGATCTTCTTGTAAATCAGATTTCAAGTTGTCTGACTCTTCTACTGGTGGCAAAGTTCCAATTCATGGTCCCAGGAGGGTTGTCAAACCGAGTCATGTTGTTTTGGATGATGAGTTTGAATTTGAGAGGGCTAAGTTCAAAGTTAACAAGTCTCAGATTATGAATTATAAGGCAATTTGTAAATTGGCTTCATCATGTCATAGTGGGTATGTATGCATTACATTTTTAATTATTTTTCCTTGTTGTCCATTACCTTATTATTTGATATATATTTTATTCTTTTCTTGTATTGTGTAATGCAGTGAAGATCTTATTAATATTGGTGGAGTCCGTTGCACTTTCTGGTCTGTTGGTGAGTCATTGAAACCTGGTGGTGTAGTGAACAGCTTTGTTATTGCTTCATGGTGCTATTATCTATATGCTCAACCATCTGGACACCCTGATGTTTCTAAGTCCCACTTTTTCTTTCCAAATATTACTGTGAGTATTGTCCTTGTTACTTAATTCTATATTATTTTGTTAGTGCTCATATTTATTAATTATCAACCTTTTGAAGATGTTTTTGCCTATTGTCATGTTATTGTAGGATAATCTTCTTCAAGATGTAGATCTTGCAAATGAAGATACTTTGAGGAAAGCTTTCACTCGTTCGTCTAAGAGTAGACCTCTTCATCGATCGACTTGGTATGTTTCTATCTTATTTTATTTTTTTGTTTTTTCTCTTCTCATTGTATGTTTGTATCATAATATGAATATACTTCATATTTTTTTTGCGTTGTTTTTTTTCCATGCTTCTACGATGATCATTGGTTTGTCTTTGTTGTGGATATTAAGGATCGGTTGTTTGTTTTCCTGGACTCCTATTATGTCTTGCAATCGATTACCATAATGAGATTAGGGATAAGTTGGTATGTATCTATTTTAACTTTTGCCCCTTAGTTATTTTGTTATAAATTAGGTTTTTCTCTGATTTTTTTTTTTTCATAGATTCCCAATTTCAAATACTTGGTGGGAGAAGATTGTAAATCTTGACATGGGTTTTCAAATGTACAAAATATCTTACCCATACGTTCCTCGACGACTGCTCATAAAACGTATGTGTCAATTTATTCTTTTTCCTTATTATTTAGTTTAATTGTTCTAATTCTATCTTCATACGTAACTGATTCAGGGGGTGTATGCTATGATGTTCCTTGAGTATTGGAAGGGACCTCGTATTTCTCTGTTTACTCTGTTCAAGGATTCTGAAATTCCAAATTTGAGGATCAAGATTGCAAATGATCTTGTTTTTTATCCAAAGAATATTGCTCGAAAGGATTTAGTTCTTAGTTATAAGTTTGTGGTAAGTTTTATTTATGTTTTCTCCTTTTTCGTTCCTTTTTCTTTTAATTGATTTTGACATATAATATTTTTAATTATTATTTGTTTTATAGGATGAAGGAGATGACTAGATGTTGCTGATGTATTTTGCTGTCAATCATGATCTTCAGTTTGCATAATGATAAACCCATGTATTGATAGCCCTGTCTTTAGCTGACTTTGTAAAAATTTAAACTCTGATGCTCTCTAGAGCCAAAACTTGAGTCTTGAACATGTTTGTTATTACAATGCTTTGTAATAATGAGTACATAAATCTTCGTTTCTGTCTATATCTTCCTCTCTATCTTCTCTTTTGTCCTTTTCCGCTTCTTCCTTCCACTCTAATTTTTTTCTCTCGTCATCGGTGGTTGTACTTGTCTTCATTTTCTTCTTGCTTTTTGAATTTGGACCTGCGGGGTTATATATATTAGTTCATGTGTACTTATTCATATGCTTTTATTGATTGTACACTAGTTTGAAATGTTACTCACTTGATGTAACAGATTTTGTAGCCTTCTTTTTTCGGGCGACTTTTTCCTTCTTACGTTTTGAAGCTTTCATTTTCTCCTTTCTTGTTCCACTTTCTTTGTTTTCCATCTCTTTGGTTTTTCTGGTCTCCCTTTCTTCTTTATGGTAAGTGGGTCTTGTATATTTGATTCATCATCGATTGTTCTTTCCTTCCTCTATTGCTATATCATTTTGAATGTGAGCTGCTACTCGACCCTTCATTTCTTTATTCTTTGCCACATGTGTTTACGTATCTCCCCGAAGATAGCATGACTTCAAGGTTCTTCTTGATTCTTGAGAACTCCTTTAGTAGATATTCCATTGTTTCTTGTTTTTTTTTTGGCGCTTTTTGAAGTTAAGCGTCTTTGCTTCTCTTGAAAGGATGTTGAACCTTAGTATATCATCATTTGCGGTATTTGGAGCTATCTTCCTCGGGTTTGTTTTCTTCTCTGTCTTCCTCCACCTTTCTATTATATATTTATCTGGAATTGTACTTGACTTACGTCTCTATTAATATCTTGAGGATGTGGGAGCAAAGGATACCATCTTTACTTGAACTTGCCACATATGCAAACAGTCTTCTCTTCCATTTGAAAGGTCAGTAATCACTATGTATTTACGGAATCTGTGTTCCTTATATATTTGGTTTTGTCTGTGCCACACTTCATAGTGTCCATGCTCTTCCAACTGTCTATAATTTAGCCTTGTTGTAGTGCTTAGTTCTCTCATAAACTTCTTCGTAATGTTTTCTGTTATACATTTCTATTGCCTGCAGTTCTATGCTGTAACCAAACTCCATCTCTTTGCGTGTTTTCTGCTTGTTTGCATTGTCTTCTACTGCTTCTGCTACATTTATTGTATCCAATATTCTCTGATATTCTGTTAAGAAGCTACTTATGCTGTATGTAGGCCCGACATTTCTCTTGATTCTTGCATTGGTGCTCTCGCTTCTAGCTGTGCTCTGTAGAAATGGGTAGAATTGGTGTTTGAAGTACACTGGTACGAATCTCTCTCTCATTTCCCACATCTTGTTGAAGTACTTGTTGTTCTCTAATTTGAAATCTGTTACCATCTTTGTCCATAGCCTTTCAAACTCTTCTATTGTTAAGCAATTGTTTACTATATCTTCGAACTCATCTTCTAAGCCATCATTGCTTGCGAAGCAATTCAGATTCTTGTTGTAGCATTTTGTTTTGATATGAAATAAGCAGTTCCTGTGATTTGTATTAGGAAACATTTGCTGTATGGCTGATTTCATTGCTTTATCTTGATCTGTTATAATTGTTCCTGGTTGTTTCCCTCCCATTGCTTCGCTGAATGCTTCAAATATCCATTTGAAAGTTTCAATTGTCTCATCACAGATGAAAGCACATCCAAACAGACAGGTGTGTCCATGACCTGTTATTCCAACAAAAGGTGCAAAGGGGAGATTGTACTTGTTTGTCATGTAAGTAGTATCAAAGCTAACACAATCACCATACTGTGCATAATATTTGAGTGAGTCTGCATCTCTCCAAAATATGTTTTTCACTCTGAGATGCTCATCAACATCAAATTTGTAGAAGAAACTTGGGTCTTTGCTTTTTCTCTCTCTGAAGTATTGTAGACACTGCTTCATATCTGATCCTGTGATTACTCTATTCAGTTTTGTTCTAAAATTTGCTATGTCCTTTTTCTTGTACGGTAATGCTGTGACTCCTCCCCGCAGATAGGATAGAACTGATATCATCTGTCTGGTAGGTATATTGCTTGCATTCAGTGTTTTAATTATAGATTTCTCCATCTCAGTCATGTATTTATGCCCACTGAACAGCTGCTCTCTGTTACCAGGGTCTAGAGGATGATTGTGATCCAATTGTAGTCTTATTGTCTCCCATTTTCCCTCTATTTCCTTCACTACTATTACCACTGGACAGTCTGTTTTCACTTGTACATTTGTCTTCCTCTTCGGCCCTTTGTCATTGTTGATGCTTCCAATGTCTCCTCCTTCCTCATTTCCTTTGATTTTCTTCTTTTTAGGTTTGCCGTAGCACTGGCATCTCATTTCTACCTTGAATACCTCATTATTTTTCTTCTTGTCTGATGTTCTTACAGTATGTGTAATGATCACCTGGAATCCTGCTAGGAAGCCATAGAAGTGGAAGAAATGGTGTGCATCATCACGGTTATCGAACTTCATTCCAAGCTGAGGAGTGTATTTGCTGTTTGTATCTGCATTATTCCCTTCACTTGTGCTAATTGTTCGGTTGCAAGAATGCATCTATTTGCTCCTCTGTAAGTATTTGTTCTCCCCTGTTTATCTTCATCTTCTGTAGTGACTCTGTATGATTACTTTACGTGCGTTGATTGGATTTCGAAGTTGTTCTTTCCATTGATTCAGATTGAGCTTGTGATTCTCTGATATTACTGTGTGCACTAAATTCTTCGTTGTCCTGCAAGTCTCAACAGGTAAAATTCATATTAGTTTCTTGACTATAATATGTATGTCTTATTTTGTTTTTTTGTTAGGTTTATATAAATTTGCTTACCTCTTGCGGTGCCAGTCATTGAATAAGTCCTCTCTCCAATTGAAGTTATGCGCATTCATTGTTTCATTTTTACTTTCACCGCAAGTTTGTAACATGTGTGAAGAAGATAAGTATTTAAGTAATCGGCTTTTTATTAAGTTTATGTAGGTATGGTTTGTGTTTTTTTGGTATGTGTTCTTACTTCTTGCTGTTTGTCTTGCCCATTGTAGTGCCAGTTGATGAAGTCATTGGAGCTTTCAAAGATGCCTTGATCAAGCTCATTATGTTCTGCAGTATGTGTTCTTACTTCTTCCTGTTGATATTGGCCATCGTAGTCCCAGTTGATGAAGTCATTGGAGGTTCCAAAGATGCCTTGATCAATCTCATTCTGTTCAGTCAATGGCAGTTTGTTTTGGTTCCTTGATATGCTTTGTTCCTTTGATGTAAGTAAGTTTTGCATTTCAGACACCTGCATTACATAAAGTATCTCTATTTGTAGATGATTTAATGCGTGACAAGTGAGAATCAAAATATCTTATAAATCTTTTACCTCTGTGTTCATGTCTCCATAAAGCAACGAAGTATAGGGTCCTTGTGTTTGCTCCACCAAAATCCGTAGTACATATGTAGCGATTAGTTTTGTCTGATGTATTGCATTTACAATATGATTTTATAATTTTTACTCTGGTTTAATTGATGTAATTTATGTATCTTTGAGATGTAATGAGTATTTTTTTTTCTAAATTACCTTGTAGCTTTGCATGATGTTGTCTTCTTGGGAGTTCCTAATCTGTTCCATTATGAGTCCTGTGTAACCCCCCTGCCAGAAGCTTTCTGTGTTGATTAGCATATCATAGCTGTCTGCTCTTGTCATATCTTGTTTGCCTTTGTCCATGCTTTTGTTTCTTACTCCTGATCTGATATCCTGTGAGCAAAAATTGAGCATATATTTGATATCCTGTCAGTATTTATTGATCATATATCCTGTCAATAATAATAGAGTAGTAGTACATTAAGATCTGTTATCCTGAATTGCATTCATGATTTGCTATGATTATTCTGTCATATTCATGAAATTATGCTATATTAATTCACTGCTATTTCATGTTTCATGCTTCCTGGATAAATTTTATGAGGAATTTGAGTAGATGATCAACTGTGCTGAGAGTCTTATTTGCTTAATTCTGCAATGTAAGTTGTTTCCTCAAATTGGTAAGTGCACTTACTTCTTCTGTTTGGTTTTCTGATTCTTGAATCCATCTGCCTTGCTTTGGATCGCCGTCGTCTTCCATCTTCCTCTCTTCTTCTTAGCTTTCTCCCGTTTCTTTCTACTTGTGTTGCTTGCCGGCGGTGGTTGGGGCTCATTGTTGAAGTAGGTTTGCTTGTCTTTGTAGGCTGCTTTTTTTTCTTTTTTTGCCCTTGTGTTTGCATTGGGCTTCAATTTGGGCTGCAAACATGGGCTTTTGGTATGTTACGATGCCTTTCTTTTTTTTTTTACTGGGCCTATCCTTTATTTGGGCTTTATTTGTTGGGCTTCTATTTATTTTTTATCTATTCTCACTGGGCCTTTTTCTTTTTTTTTTCTATAATATTTTGGCCGTTTTTCGGCCCTTCATTCCACCGCCTACTTTTTTCTCGGACCCTTGTCTTTGCATTCATTTCCCACCTTCCGTTTCTCACCGCTCCTATATTAACTGCAGTTGGTCTTACGGTTTCTTGCGCCTGTCATTTCTGGTTTCTTCCCGCCTGTCTCTTCCATTTTCCCTCTTTACGGATTTGTTTATAAGCACGGCTTGGCCTTAGTCTACTCCGTCATCCCCTCTATTTCTCATCTGCCTTCCTGTTGTCTTATCACGAGTTTTCCTTCCCTCGACTTCTCTTCGGCCTCCCTGTTTTTGTTTCTGGTAAGTTTTCTCTCTTTTCTTTTGTTCTTCTCCATTTCTATCTTTCTATCGGTTTTTGTTACTAGGTTCTTTTTGCTCTCCTCTTCTAATCTAAATTTAGTTTAGTATTTTATCCTGTCTTGGTCTAATTAAAGTAGTATTTTTTGTCTTGCATGTCTAAACTTGTGTACTATTTTTGTTATTCTCGATCAATACTTTTTTTACATAAACTAAGAATATTAATCTGATATTTAATTATCTTTTGATTATTGTATTTGGGTCCTATGTTATTATTGTTCTTATTTGATTGGATCTTATAATGTTTCCATCATTATGTTATCTTGGCATTCTGATTCAAATGTTTTGATATTGGTCTTCTTTAATCTGTTATCTTTATGTATTATAGAATGCTTAAATCTGTTTAATCAGTCATATGTAGCAGCCATATATATTATCTTTATTTCTAGATTTTTTGATATTAATTATGCATATTTCATATTGTAGATCTTTAATAATTATGGATTATTAGTTATTTAATTATTTACTGCTTCTACTATGTTAATTACTGAAGATATGTTGTTAATTCTGTTGTATTTTTTTTCCTTTCTTTTGTATTTTTTTAGCATGGCCTCTAGAGTTCCTCCTACTTTTATCCTTGAGAACAAGGCTGTATCTGGCTATGTTATTGAGTATCTTGGGTTGGAAGAAGGTGAGCAGAAGCGTCTCATTGCTATTGATAGACATGCTTCATGGAAGTATGAAGATCCAGTAATGATTGCTGCACTTGCTGTGAAGTATGCTTGTGGTCGTCCTCTCACTCGGATTTTCAAGTTCTGCTATGATGAGGTTGACAGGAATGTATACTGTCTTGCTCATGAAGATCTGTATGCTGAATTCATTCGCTCTTGCTGTGTTAACATTGATCGTGACTCTGTAACTTTTTATCAAGTTAAGAGCATTGTGTCCAGGAGTGGTTCATCTAAAGCTTTTATGGACATCCCAGTCAGGATTAAGGTGATTATTTTTGTTCATTTGTTAATGTATCTTTGTACCATATATAATTTTGCTTAGTTCAATTCCTTAAATGATTTTTGTTTCTTTTAGGGTAACCGTTCCATTAATACCATTTCCAATGAAGCTGTATCTGCTTTTGTTATTGAGAAATTGGGATTAGTAACTGGATCGCAGTCTAGGCTTATGGCTGTCAAGGGTCTCACCAGTGGTGACAGGATGAAGTTAGTTGCTCGAGTTGTTAAACAGAATCGTGGTCCATCTTTTATTCCAAAATATGAATATTGTTTGGATTCAGCTAATGCTACTATATATGTTCTGGTTATCAATGCTGAAGATGCTGAGTTAATGGCTGGGCGTTCATTTAGAGTTGATGGTCAAGATATCTGTTTCTACCGTGTGTTGAATATCGAGCAGCGATCTTCAGCTGAAGATTTTTATCAGTCTGCTCGTCATCTTATTATCACTCCAAGGAAAATGACTGCAAAGTAGTTATCAGCATGTGGAGAAGATGGCTGTTTATCTTCTACTTTTAATATCACCTTTAGTTGTTTGTGTGTTTGCTGTTATGTTACTTTGAACACTTATTTAAGTTCTGAGAACTGGTTTGTAATAATTTGTTTACCTTATTATATACTGTGCCTATGATTGTTTTCAGGTTTATATGTTATTCATGAATCTTTCTATATTTACTTTACTTTATTAGCTGCAGTTTAGATTTCTGATTATTTATCACATTATCTTCTTTACAGTTACACGGTGGTTTTTTACTCTCTTATTTTTTTACCGTAAATTAATTGTAGTAGTGATGTAAGTAGTTTTAAATTTACAATTTCATTTTGTATTATTTGTATCTGGGTTGTTATAATATTTCTTTGCCATGACATAGATTAAATTTGCCTATTTGAAATTTTAGAAATTAATTTGTATGATTTGATTACTCGCTTTATGTTAATCTTTTTCTTTGGCATTCCATAGATTAAATTTGGCATTTTGTTATTTGTATGATTTGTTTCTGCCATGTGTTAATCTTTTTCTTTGGCATTCCATAGATAAAATTTGCTTATTTGAATTTTTTTAATTTGTTTTTATCATTTGCTTCTGACTTGATTTGCTTCTTGCATTTCTAAATATTTTTCTTTGTCATTCCATAGTAAAAATTTGGCTTTTTGAAATTTTTTTTGTATGATTTGTTTTACGCCATGTGTTAATCTTTTTCTTTGGCATTCCATAGATAAAATTTGCTTATTTGAAATTTTTTAATTTGCTCTTTGGCATTCCATAGATAAAATTTGCTTATTTGAAATTTTTTAATTTGCTCTTTGGCATTCCATAGATTAAATTTGGGTTTTTGGTATTGTTTTTGGTATGATTTGCTTCCATTTTGTAAATATTTTTTCTTTGGCATTCCATAGAAAAAATTTGGCTTTTTGGAATTTTTTTGGTATGATTTTGCTTCTGCCATTTCTGAATATTTTTCTTTGGCATTCCATAGATTAAATTTGGCTTTTTGTTTTTTTTTTGCTTTAGCCTTTTGTTAATTTGCTTATTCCTTCTGTTAATTTAATTTCTTAATTTTATTTATTTTTATTTTATTAATTTTGTCAATTTATTTGCTTCAAATGAAATTTGGGTGACACTTTCCTATCTGTCACCCGACTTGGTTGTTCATGTGTGATTCGGGCAAATTTTATGGTTCTGTCACCCGGGTGACAGGAGACTGTATTTTGCCCGTGTGTGTAGTAGACAGATTCTTCAAATACCAAAGTACCATGTCGCCAATGAATGTATATATTGGTAATTTTGGTTTTTTTAATGAGATTGTTCATTTTTCAAATTCTAGTCAAATTTTACAAAGTTTCAATTTTGGCCAAATTTAAATGATTTTTATGTCACAATCGAGCTGAATCTGTGTTATACCAAATTTTCCCAAAGTTAGGCAAATACTTCATAAAACCAAAGGTATTTAACAAGTGTTGCCACCTGAGGTTTTCACCCTCTTCCAGTAGCGGACCCAGAGTTTTATTGGAGCCCGGACAGTTTACTAGGCTAATCAGTTGGTATGTCTAATCCACTCTATATATAGATTACTCACTAACTAAATCCAGTGCAGTTAAACGTCGACGAGCCCAGGTGGCAGCGTGCCCTCTTCAATCATGTCTTCTACACCTCCTACGAGCTCTAGGGAGCATTTAGGGTAAAAGTCTAGGCAAAAGGTGGCTTAGGCTAGTTTCAATGCAAGTGTCATGTGGGGTTTTATAGACCTATGATATTAAGGAATATATTTAGTGCAAACCAATTTCTCTGTGCAAACCGTGCAAACCAACTATGGGGGAGAGATTTACAAAAGTATGATTAGGAGCAGACGGTTAAGTGCCAAATTACACTTTTGCAAACCCTCCTCCCACCTCTCCCTCCAGTTGTATTTTTGAATAATTGCTTGTATTTTGATATGAGTGATCCACAGACACTTGTGATGCTCGATGCTGCCAACAAAATCAACCAAAGTTGCGCGTAGCACACTACATGACACTGCAGCTTCTCTTGTAACGCCACTAAATGATATATGAAGTGATCACTTGAATTGAACATGACTAACGTGACTAGCTCGGATGTCATGAACCCAAAAATATCAGGCAGCTTCAAACTTGCACTTTGTCGTCCCTTGTGTGTACAGACAGCTGCCGAAGAATCTGCAAACAAGCTGAATAATGCACAATCTCCGCCAATGTGCTAATATATAAACCCTCATTTTATTTTTCTCCCATCATAAGAAACACCTTCTCCATATCTCAAGTTATAGTATCTCAAACCCCATTTGGATAGTACAGTTTTGTTATTAGACTCAAACTCTCTGTTTCCAACTTTCCATCATTGTGTTTACTACGTCAAGAAATTCACTGATCTCAGAATGCTTCTTTATACTCCTAGAATTTCCTATGACTACATTTCACTGACCTCAGGATTCATTGTGTTTAGTATGGTTACTTGATGGGCAGTGGGACACGAGGGGTTGCCACCACAAAAAGGTCGGAACGCCGTGGCGTGGCAATCCCAAACGCCTCGGTCATGTCCAGCTCCTCGGCGGCTCGCCCTCCCGGCAAGCTCCAGTCGAAGTGGAACAGCAACGCGGCGAGCGCGAGCTCGATATTCGCCATCCCGAACGCCATGCCGGGGCAGATCCGCCGGCCGGCGCCGAACGGGATGAACTCGAAGTCCGCGCCCCTGAAGTCCCTGGTGCTCCCCTCGAACCTCTCCGGCAGGAACTCGTCGGGGTCGTCCCAGTGCGCCGGGTCCCTGCCGATCGCCCACGCGTTCACGATCACCGTGATGCCCGCCGGCACGTCGAACCCGAGCACCCGGCACGCGCTCTGGCACTGGCGCGGGACCAGCATCGTCGCCGGCGGGTGCAGCCGCAGCGACTCCTTGATGACGAGCCGGAGGTAGCGCAGCCCGGCTAGGCTGTCCTCGGTCACCGCGTCGTGGCCGGCGACGGCGAGCGTCTGCCGGACCTCGCGCTGCGCCTTCTCCATGGTTCTTGGGTTCCGCAGCAGCTCCGCCATCGCCCAGTCCAGCGTCGTCGCCGACGTCTCCGTGCTCGCGCCAAATATGTCCTGTGCATCAGTGCATGCAAGATGACATCGTAATTCATTCGTGTTCATGCATGCTGGCAGTTTCTGGATTTGAATTTTGAAGTGGCGGCGGATGTGTCTATCACCAGCATGACGGTTTTGATGTTCTCGGTCGTGAGCGGGAACTGGGAGTCAACTTCCTTCTGAAGCCTGAGGAGCACGTCGACGAAGTCCTCCTCCTCCTCGTCGCCGTCGCCGTCGCCAGCAGCGGCGGCGGCGGATGCCCTGTCCCGGTGCTCCTGGATGATGCCGTCCATGATCCGTCGCATGCTGCGGCGGTAGGCGAGGATCCGGGCAGGAGCGCGGCTGAGGAGCATGGCGAGGCGCGAGGACGGGAAGAGGTCCGGCAGGCTCATCCCGGGCATGATGCCGAAGAGGCCCTTGAGCATCCGGAGGTACGCGTCGCGGTCCTTGAGCCGGCGGCTGCCGATGATGGCGCGCACCGTGGAGTCGGCGATGTAGGTCGCTATCTTCTCGGTCAGGTTGACGACGACGTTTGTTGTTCCACCCGAGGCAGACGTGGCGGCGGAGGAGACGGAGGCGAGCAGGCGGCGGAGCTCGTCCTCGCGCACGGGGCGGAAGGACTGGACGCGGCGCGCGGTGAGGAGCTCCTGCGTGCACACCCGGCGGAGGTGGCGCCAGTCGTCGCCGTAGGGCGCGAAGAGGATGCCGTCGGCGCCCTGGAACCAGAGGCGGGACACGGGGCCCATGGGCCGCGACGCGAACGCCGCGTCGTGGGTCCGCATCACCTCCCGCGCCGCGGCCGGGGAGGAGGCCACCACCACGGGGACCTCGCCGAACCGGAGCAGCATGAGCGGGCCGTGGCGCCGCGCCAGGTCGCGCATCACGCGGTGCGGGAGGCCTCTCGGACAGGAGGTGCAGGTGCCCGATCACCGGCAGCGCCCACGGCCCCGGCAGGGAGCCGCGGCCGCGCGCCCACGCGTGGCGGCGTCCGATGTCTCGTGGCCAGGAGGAAGTAGACGGGGACGGCGAGGACAGGTCCGAGAAGCAGCAGCAGCAGCAGCACCGTGAGGTCGGTGGCCATGGCGGCTTTGAGAGATTGATGCTGCTGCTCCTTAACCTGGAGGTCGGAGCGCGAACGGACCAATTCTTGAGCCACGCCGTCTGCTTTCAACTACGGAGATCGTTCAGTGATTCATGAGAGTAGTTTGATTGGTTAGCGCACGGTTATGTCCGGATCACACCATTTCCGTGCATTCATGGCACCTTGAGTCTCGCCTCGGAGTACCACTGCACTGAAGCAAGGAGCATCAGCACGACACTCGCACTCCCTGGAGGCGTAAACTTCGGTAGCGGTGCCGCGTAATCAGCTCAGTCAGAGACCCAAGTCAGTTGCAGGCTTGCAGCTCCACGTACTGCTAGGTTTGTGTCTTTCAGAGTCGTTGGTTAGCACGGTTATGCCTAGATAATACACGTTTCTCGTGCATTCGTGGTCCGTCAATCTCTCGTCAGTTCTCAGAGCACTAGTATCGGGGTTCCAAAACTCTGCTACTCCATGATCTGACAAGTGTTTGATCCTCAAGCTAATAATTAACCTATGTTTTTTATATTAATTAAAGAGTCCAAACGTGAGCTAATTCTAGGCTATTTTTTTACGAAAGAAGAATTATATTAGACTAGTATAGCGCCCGTGCTAACGCTACGGTAACATATAACCAGAGACATCAAATAACTAAAAGACATCAAATAACTAAAAGGTTTATGTCAAATTATTAAGCATCACTGAGATATTTCACCCAAGAAGAGATCGTGTGTTCTAGCTGTTTTCACAAGGCAGCCAACACTCTTACTTCACCTAGCAACACCAAATCGGCAACCAAAAAGACAATGCAAAGACAAATACATCTACAAGAGCAAACGCCTTGGCAGCAAAGTATCTTTAGCAGGTCTTCAAGTTCCCTTACAATCAGAAGCTGAGGTGCCAATCAACTGGTGAATGATCTTCTGGATGTCCATGCACTCATCTGGCTGGCTACATATTTCAACCATGGCAGCCGAATCTGGATGGCTACATATTTGAACCATGGCAGCCGACACTACTGCACCCAGCAACACCAAATCGGCAGCGAAAAAGACAATGCAAAGGCAAATACATCTGCAAGAGCAGACGCCTTGGTAGCCAAATTTCTTCAGCAAATCTTCAGGCTTCCCCTATATTCAGAAGCCAAGCACCAATGAACTGGTGAATGATTTTCTAGATGTCCAGTGCACTGTCATACTATAAAATATGTAAACAAAAACAAGTATGATTTTATTTTCTGGGAAGTATATAATACTAACTCCCAAAATAAATCCTAAAGCAACGAAGTATATATTTTAGTTGCAGGAGTATCATACTAACTCCTAGTTGGCTTAACATTTCACCACAGTAAGATAAAGGAAATAAGCAATCAAGTTTTTATTTTAGATGTCTTGAAAAAATCAGTCACATGTGTCAGAAAACAAATAGCAAAAGTCACAATATAGTGCATTACACAGTAGAAATTAATTAATTTAAATGACAGAGAGCACTCAAACACCAGCTATAAATATATTTGGTAGCAACTTATATTTCTTATAAGCATACGTTAATGTTACACTCAGCTGTAGCACTGGTTTAAATAAACATGACACCAAGGTCCTTTGCCTTGCCTTCCCCTTCTTCTATTGAGACTTGCATGTTACATGAGATGCAACATAATTCAGCAGAATATAAGACACATTGAGATTCCACTTCTAGTGAGAAAACAAGAAAAAAAGCTCGCTCATACATATTGGAGTAAAGAGATATATATCATATGCTAAGTAAATCTAGGATTAAAAAAATCAAAGCTTCCAGTTTTTTGCTAAATGCGAACCCAAGATATGTGCTTCAGGAGAATGCTCCAAATACCTCACTGAGATTGAGCCTTGGACCGAGGTCCCACTTGATATACAAAGTTTAGGGTGATATCCAACTGAAAATTCATAGGAAATGCAATCCAAATATTTTTTAAGTTATTTTTTTGCTTGGTATTAAGTTTGTTGTCAGTATGAAACAACAGAGCAAATAAATGGCAGAACTAAACTGTCAATTTTTAGAACAATAACAAATGACTTAACAAAACATGTGGAGAATTATATTTGACATGAGAAAGACTAACAGATGTAATTAATTGAAGACTCTGATATAGCTTGGAATTAAACTCTTGAACCTTTTCTGACCAGTTGTATCCCTGCAAAGAAAACAAAACATTCATAAGGTCAACAGTCTGTAGATCACAAAGGGGTATACAGGCTAAACATCTGGTACCAGCTATCCTCTCCCTGATTTATAAGGGTGCAACAGCTGCAAATAGAAAACTGTGTTAGTGATGTTCTTTGAAACGAAAAGCGAAGAACTGAAAGAAAGAAAAGAGAGATCAAAGTACCTGAGATATTTAATTTTTTGAATTCCTTAACGGCAAACAAATTTCATCAGATGTTAGATGAGAATAGCCTGTTAAGCCCTTTCTTGAAGCTGCAGCATGATGTACCAACTACAAATTAGCCAAAAAAAACTATAAATCTGAGCCATACAGTGCAGAAAGGATTTTATCCATATCAGTATCAGCTTTCGCCAAAGGACAGCTCTAGAAGTAGGTTTGCCTTGCTTCCTAGTATGATCTGATTCACTTCTTGCCTGTAAACATTGAGACGATCCTCCTCCAGTTGCAGCATCATCCTATCGATCTCTTTCCATTTTATTCTGGACAATTTCTTCCCATAGTTCCTGAATCCAAACTGGTGTTTCATATTTTTAGAATATGCCACTCTATGAACCTATTGATTTGAATCCTTTATAAAATAATTAAAAAAACTTTCTTTAGAAAATAATTAAAACAACAAGTGCACACAATCCTCAAATGAGTGATGATGGCGATGCAGATACAAAACACAATCCGCAAATGAGTGATGATGATGATGATGATGTAGATACAAAGCAGAAACTCTGAAAAAATTGCCTACAAATGTAAATGAGATTCAATTTGGATTACAGTGACACACTACATATGCTTTATATGAAAATCATGGCTCAACAGGAGGCTTTAGTCTAATCAACCTCCGCACTCTGTCTTTCTCCGTGTTTTCAAGCAAACCCTGCACGAATGATTGATACAATTATAGTCAGATATAGTACGATTCTTTTTACCGTAGATAACATGTGACAGCATATATTTCTATTATTCTATAGCACAAACTTGTTTGCAGCTTAGTTGTATAAAACAGCTTGATAATCATGAGGCAGCGCATTGTTGCTTCACCAAATAAACTATATGAGAAACAGAACATGGCAGACATTGGAACATCCATCTGACATGCTAAGCCAAGCCGCAGAGAAACAAAAGACTGATGAACAGGGAGCAATTACAGCTGAAGCGAACCTTTGAGAACGTAGGCCTAGAGCAGGGCGGGGTCAAGCAGCAATGCGCGAGCGCAGTCCTTGCCGATGTGCTTGTGGATCTCGAGTTGGGAGTAGCAGAAGGTCCGGTTGCTGCGAGCGGATTCGGCGGGCCAGAGCAGATCAGAGGGATCTCGCGGATCGGGGAAGGAGAGAGCGTGCCATACCAGAGGTCGTGGATGGAGGATGAGGATCAGGCCAGGATGAAGTCGAGGAGGCGGATGGCCTTAGACCAGTTGCGGGGCGCTGTAGAGGCGCGCGAGCTTGGGGCAGTCGGAGCTCATGGTGGCGGCGGCCGGCGGCGGTGGGAGACGGGGCAACCAACGTGCAGTGGAGGCCATGCTCACCCGCGGAGGCCCGACGTCACCGCCCTCTCGCACCGCAGCAAGGAACGCCGTCGCCGCCGGCCTCCTTCCCTTCCTGGCTGACATCCGAGGTTTTTTTTTTTTGTTTTCGGGGATGACAAGAAAATAAGGGCGCTTTGAGCGAAGCGTTGCTGCGCGGAGACGGGGAGCGCCAGCGGTGCGGAGGCGGGAGGCTTCGCCGCTGCTGAAGCCTTTAATTCCTGGCCGTTAGATCTCATGAGGGTTGATTAAGAACTTTAGATTTTAATGATGTTGTATTTCTGTGTGCATTTTATAGGGTGCGCAATGGTTGAAGCTCTCAGCGGGGGACATTTTCTTGGATGGACAGAGTACAATTTAACTATTCTATTATAGTAGAGAATAATTGGGTACATCAATACATTACAAACACTCTAAATTACAGAATAGTACCCACGCTGTTAATAGCATAACACAAAACCTAACATATTAAATACTTTACATTATAGATGACCGGCAAATGTTCTAAGAACAAATGCCTAACGAATGACTCCTAACATTCCTGTAGATGAAATTGTGGAACTTCTTTCTGGCACCAAAGAATGAGGATGACTGGTTTAAAAATTATTCTCCCTAGTCCTTCGTTGTGGCCAGCTCTAACCACAACAAAATAGAGAAGAGACCAAAAAAATTATTCCATGACAGCGACATCTTCTCCACCTTGATGCCATCATTCGAAAACAAAAGTGTCTATATCGTCATGTCGATGAAATGTTGACGCCGAAGTTGTCGACCTTATCTTCAATAGAGCCACCATAGAGAAGACAATTCCACTTTTCTTCTTTACCGTCGTTGGAGAGAAGGAGATAAAACATCAATAAAAAAAAATTGGCATGGAAAGACAAACCCTAATGACTTGATATATTAGAAAAAAGTTATTAAAAACAATGGATGGTAGTGGTGGTGGCGACGACGACGGTGATAGCTCTAAGGCAAGCCGTTCAGAGTCTTGACAGCCAATTCTAGGCTAATAATAAGAGTTAACGAGGGCTAATTGATGGTTAGAGTTTATTAACCCTTACTAGCCTATAATTAACTCATGTATACTCTATTTTAACATGATAAACTAATTCTCAGCCCTAAGATCAAACAGGCAACAGGAAAATCTTCTTTTTGCCCCCACGCTTCCTGCAAGTCAACTGTTTGGAAGAGGCCGGTGTGGGTCGGAGCAGCATGCGTACGGGTGCAAGGCAGCGTCGGCTCATGTTTGTCAACACATATGCTCCAGCCTGACTATTCCGCGAATCGGGCATCTGCTCCTACCGGTAGTGATGCTACTTTTAGACTTTTAGTTAGGCCTTGTTCTCTTTCGTGAATTTGCGCAAGTTTTTTCGCTCTCTCTCCATCACATCAATTTTTACCAGCATATATGGAGCACTAAATGTAAGTAAAAAAAATAACTAATTGCACAGTTTAGTTGTAAATCACGAGACGAATCTTTTGAATCTAATTGGACCACGATTGGATAATATTTGCCAAATACAAACAAAACGCTACAAGATGCTTCGATTGCAATAATTTGCAATCTGAACAAGGCCTTATCAATATCACCCTGAGACAATGACGCGGGCCAACAGAGCTTCCAAGCCCACCATGCGCTACGAGGGAGAAGAATGGGTAAAGTAATCTCGGCCCAAGTTGGCCTGTAATAGGTGACCAGTATGAGCTGTCAAAGGCAACTTCGTTCATTTTGCTTTGGCAAAAGTTTACTATATGTCATTGGCTAAAACTTGTATCTCTAATCTACTACCTAAAAATTCAAATTCTGTAAATTCTACTATCATAAGTTTTAATCTCTTTAATGTCATTATTGATCATATCCATATATAGCTTGGCAAATATAGAGATCAAAAAGACAAATTTGACCAGTTCAAAAAAAAAAAGACAAATTTGGTTAGCCAACATAGTCTTGACTATAGCAAAAATTTGGTAGCACTGTGATCTAATAACAGCATGTAGAAACCTGTTACCGCACCACAAGCGTGAATCGTCGTCATGATTCGGGCGGCGTCTTCTCCTCTCGTGCGACTACAGCAGAAGACTCTACCACTCATGTTATCCCTTAACCCCAAGGCTACATCTGCAGGGCACTTTTGGTATGACAGCAACAAGGTTGCTTTATAATTCTTGAACAACTGCACATTGACCACTAGCGAAACCACGGGGCCAGCAGGGACAGGTCCCCCCCCCCAACCAATGAATGAGTGTTTTTATACCATGGGAAGAAAACCAGTATACATTGTAAAATTCAATTATATATAAAAAATTCTCTTTTTAACATATTTTCAGAATAATATTGTAATTTTTTGTTACGGATACTAAATAAAGATGTAAAATAATATTAACCAATAGAGTTATCTATATCTCTTATAAAATCAATCCCCACTATAAGTTTTATCTAGACATGCAAACAATCCACATCATATCCACTAATTATCCACTAATTAGCCATGTCATCCCACTAACTTTTAACTTATTAATGCAAGGTATCCATTCTATTTTTACTTAATTTGAATCTGAATTCTTCGTGAATGCAGCGGCAACGCCAAGCAGGAAATTTTCTAGTTATTTATATATATATATATATATATATATATATATATATATATATATATATATATATATATATATGTCGCTCTTTACAAAGTGTCGTCAATGGCTTCCCCTTAATCAAAATTTTTGGTTCTGCCACTAGTACTGAGACAATTTGGCATTCAATGCAATGCCCTGATTGAATGCTGCTCTGATACGCAGACGATGCAGCAGCAGTCACACCCGAATAGAGACATAGGAGTAGAGCCATCATTATATTGATGACTACAGTATTCTTTTAGTTCAGTTTCACACGAAGAACGCATTAACAAAAAAGATTCCTCACGTTCCCCAGCAACAAAACGACAACGATCACAAAAAAACAACATAACCATTACCAACACATCGACAACAAAAACAAGCAACAACGATCAGTCGAACACCATATAAAACAACAAAACCATCACCAATACACCGTGAACTCGTGAAGGAAGTAGGGACACAACAGAAACCTTATCTCAGTCCATCAACACAGGTAGCCTAGTGACAGGGTGCAACACTAGATCAGATCGCGGGGGTGCCGTGACGGCGACCGCCTCGGCCATGTCCATGTCCTTGGCGACCATCCCTTCCGGCAGCTTCCAGTCAAAGTGAAACAGCAACGCGGCGAGCGCGAGCTCAATGTGCGCCAGCCCGAACGCCATGCCGGGGCACATCCTTCTTCCGGCACCGAACGGGATGAACTCAAAGTCCATGCCCTTGAAGTCTCGTCCACCCTCCTCGAACCTCTCCGGCACGAAATCCTCCGGCGCGTCCCACAGCGCGGGGTCCCTGCCGATCGCCCACGCGTTCACGAGCACCATCGTGCCACGAGGCACGTCGTAGCCGAGCACCTGCTGGCACGCGCTGCGGCACTCCCGTGGCAGCAACAGTGGCGCCGGCGGGTGCAGCCGCAGCGTCTCCTTTATGACCAGCCGCAGGTAGCGCAGGTTGGCAAGGCTATTCTCCGTCACCTTGGTGTGGCCGGCGACGGCGAGTGCTCCCCGGACCTCGTCTTGTGCCTTCCGCATCGCCGTCGGGTTCCGCATCAGCTCGGCCATTGCCCACTTCAGCGTCGTCGACGACGTCTCGCTGCCGGCTCCAAACATGTCCTGTGCGGCGGTGTGGAAGAAAGAAACAGAGTGAACATGCAGAACTGTTTTGTTTGTGGATTTATTCAAGGTGAGCGATTGTGAAGAAGAGAGCTTACGATGAGGACGGATTTAATGTTATCAGTGGTGAGAGGGTACTGGGTATCCATGTCTTTCTGGAGTCTCAAGAGCACGTCAAGCAAGTCCTCCTCGTCGTCGTCGATGCCGCCGGCCGCTCTCTTCTCCTGGTGCTCCGCAATGATGGGGTCGACGATGTCGAAGAGGCCTTTCCGGCGGCGCTCGATCTTGCCCGGAACGCTGCTGACGAGCATCGCGAGGCGCGACGACGGGAAGAGGTCAGGCAGGGTCAACCCTGGAATGATCTTGAGCCCGTCCACCAGCAGGCGCAAGAACTCGTCGCGGTGCTCGCTCCGGCTGCCGATGATGGCACGCACGGCGGCGTCCGCGGCGAACGCCGTGATCCTCTCGCTGAGGTTCACGAGCAGCCCCGCCGCGGCGGCGGACGCGACGGAGGCGAGGAGGCGGGCGAGCTCGTCCTCCCGGACGGGGCGGAAGGAGTGGACGCGGCGGGCGCTGAGGAGCTCGACGGTGCAGATCTTGCGGAGCTGCCGCCACGCGTCGCCGTAGGGCGCGAAGATAAGGCCCTCGGCGCCGCGGAACACGAGGCGCAGCATCGGCCCCATGGGCCGGGACGCGAAGTCCACGTCGTGGGTCCTCATGATCTCCCGCGCCGCGTCCGGGGACGAGGCGACCACGACGGGGAGCGCGCAAAAGCGGAGCGCCATGAGCGGGCCGTGGCGCCGCGCGAGGTCCCGCAGCGCGCGGTGCGGTGGCGCGCCGGCCATGTGGTGCAGGTGACCGATGATCGGCAGCGCCCATGGCGACGGTGGGAGGCGCCGCTGGGCATCGCTTCGGCGGGACAGGGCGAGGACGATGAGCGGTATGGCGACCAGGGAAAGGAGCAGCAAGTACGGCAGCGGCTCAGAAGCCATGGCTTCAACGAGATACTGTAGCAGGCTAGCAGCTGCCAACCGTGGAAAATTGAAAGGTCTTAAATAAGCCACGAACGCACAACAGGTAGGTATTCCCTCCGTCTCATTTTATTTATTACTACGGAAAATGTGGAAAGATAAGCGATATGGCCACAAACAGTTTAGAATACCGGTCGATTTTATTGAAAATTGTCGATTTTTGTTTTTATCAGTAACATTTGGTAAATGTCTATACCGGTAATTTTGATTCCATTTATTTATTTTTTAAAAAATTATTTGCTAAAATTTTAAAAAATTAATCGAAATTTTAACCAAATTTCACCGCTTTTTACAATTTTCATTTTTATCGCCCCCCCTCTGATATTTGTGACTCTATTGGTAGGCTGAACATGAAAAGGAGCACCAAGTACAGCAGAGCCTCGGCGGCCATGGCTTTCACAGGACAGCGTTTACCGGCAAATCAGTGGAAGACGAAATGTGATGATTAAAGAAATGACCGTAGTCTCCTTAGTAGCCATTGCATGCATGTTCTTGAAAAGGAACGGGAACATATAAGGCTATAGCGAAGGAACATGCATGGAAGAACGCGTGGGATCAGATCACAGGAAAGAGCACCAGCGCATGAAGCCAGAGAACGCAATCTCCAAGGCATTTTGCTTTAAAACTAGCAACAAACACATGCTTGCTCAGTTTTCCTACTCCACGGGCAATGGAACAGGAGGAACCGGGAGTCCGGGGACCAGGACCAAGTCATCGTCGTAGAAAGTCAATGCTCGACAGAACAGATTAACAAAAAGTGATTAAAGAAGCCACCAACTGCGTAATCTATCTATAGCGAAGAAACAAGATACTATAGCTAGTGCTATAGCACCTGCAAACCAGTGGGTAGAGAAACCAGTGGGTATCTTATTTGGCCGGATGTTTTGCTACCGTGGTTTGGTTTTTCTAGTAGGCATCTTTTGCTATGTTTCTTTTTATTGCAAACTCAGTTATAGGTATTGGATGTTGAGGGCAGTCGCTCTTTATTTCTTCTTTTATGTTCTTATGTTTATTCTAGATCATTCACTACTAGCTTAGTAGTTTGTAATATGAGCTATGATAGTTCTCTAATAGTTGTGCCATGTAATTCACTCTTAACGAAAAAGGGCTAAATTCCTCGATTGTGAAAAAAAACCTACAAGTCAGTGGAAAATTGAAAGATACTGACTCCAGACGCAGAAAACCCACCATCAAATTGCCAGGACAAACGAAACGTAATTAATAGCCATTTCAGTTGTGTTTTTCTCATACAAAATTAGTCGTTTCGGATTATCAGCCGACTTATAAGTCCTGCCGAATAGGGCAGTAGGGCATCCCAACTGGGTGATTCTGAGCTAGTTGGCTGTCTATGTGGTGGGGAGAGAAGAACCCAAAGTCTGATCGCTAGCGCCGAACTCACTGCTAGTCTCATAGGATTCCCGTAAAACGTCACCCAGCAATTTCATAAGGTCGTAGAGACGCCCTAATAGCTGGTTGTATGTGTGCTAAATGCTAGGTGGAGGAAAGTAAGAGGAGAGAGAAGGGAAGGAGACTACAAATCTTACAATTATAGCTTAGCTTAAGAGAGCCATATATTCAATACGAACGAGCTAACTACTACTACTACTACATGGATGGGCTCAAATATGCGGCAAGTATCCAGGCTGTATTAGCCTTGCTCTTAAACAAACCACCAACGCACCAACTGCGTAGTCTGTGTTGTTCTAAAAAAAGAAAACTGCGAGGTTAAAAAAAACTGCGTAGTCTGTTAGCTATTAGCGCCTATAGCGAAGGAACAAGGAAGAAGACGTCGAGCGCATGCGGAGCTGCGGACAGAGAACGCAAGTTGCATACCATTTTGCTTAAAAACTGCCAATAAACACATGGTTGCTCAGTTTTTCTACTCCGCGGGCACCGGAATCCGAGGAACCGGGACCAGGACAAGGTCATCTCGCCGCTGCGCGGTGACACCAAATGCCTCAGTCATGTCCAGATCCTCAGCCGCCACCCCGCCGGGCAGCTCCCAGTCGAAGTGGAACAGCAGCGCGGCGAGCGCGAGCTCGATGTGCGGGATGCCGGGGCACATCCGCCGCCCGGCGCCGAACGGGATGAGCTCGAAGTCCGCGCCCCTGAAGTCCCTCCCGTCGCGCTCGAACTCGAACCTCTCCGGCAGGAACTCGTCGGGCCTGTCCCAGTGCGCCGGGTCCCTCGCGATCGCCCACGCGTTCACGATCACCATGGTCTCCTCCGGCACGTCGAATCCGAGCACCTGGCACGGGCTCGCGCATTTGCGAGGCAGCAGTAGTGGCGCCGGCGGGTGCAGCCGCAGCGTCTCCTTGATGACGAGCGACAGGTAGTGTAGGCTTGGGTAGGCTGTCCTCTGTCACCTTGTCGTGGCCGGCGACGGCGACTGCTCGCCGGACCTCGTCTTGAGCCTTCTGCATCACTCTTGGGTTACGCACCACCTCGGCCATAGTCCACAGCAGCATCGTCGCCGACGTCTCGCTGCCCGCGCCAAACATGTCCTGACAACGAAATTAGGAGTATTATTAAGGATCCTTCTTGCAACTTGCATTGCATGTTGCAGCAACGATCGATGTTTTATTTGCAAATGGAAGGCAGCTGATTACTGGGAGGGACGAAGGAGAGTTCGATTACCAGCAAAATGTTCTTGATGTTCGCGTTGGTCAGTGAATACTGGAAGTCAGCTTCCTTCTGAAGTCTGAGGAGCACGTCGAGCAAGTCTTCTTCTTGGTGGTCGTCCTCGCGAGAGATCCTTCTCTTCTGGTGCTCCTCGATGATGGCGTCTATGAATTCGCGCATGATTCATCCGTGCCGCCTGAGCCGGCCAGGGACGCTGCTGACGAGCCGCGCGAGGCGCGAGGACGGGAAGAGGTCAGGCAGGGTCATCCCGGGCATGATCCGGAGCCCTTTGTCATGTGCCGGAAGGGAAAGAAGTCTGGTGCTCGTTCGTCGTTAAGGAAGACAAGCTGTGGCTGAAGTTCTACACTCCGATGGACCGATGGGCCGCGATGAGAATTGGGCCTGTGTGCCGTCAGGCTTCGGCCTTGTAATAAATAGCTGCTTCCTTGGAAGGGAAGACATCGAACAGAATTACGAACTATCCTAAACTACCTTTGATTCTCTCTGTTCGTCCCCAAACCTCTTGCTCCCTATCCCAAATTCCATTCTATTCCTGTATTCTATCCAATAAATCCTGTTTCTAGTTCCAGAACCTTACAATTGGTATCCAGAGCCTCGTTAGGGAGCAAAATTTTTTCTCCAAAAGTGGTTGAATCGATCTGGCGCCTGCCCGCAAGCCGACGAAGGCGCAGCAGGAAATGGCGCAATCGCTGGAGAATCTGTCAACCAAGTTCGAGGAAATCACCAAGCAGTTCGAAGGCTTCCAATCGATGCTCAAGCAGACATTGGATGCGGTCAATTCGATGAGCGCGCGTCAGAGTTCGTCGGTCTGATATGGCGGCGACCCTGTTCGGGGCGGCATCGGCCCGGCTGGAGTCGGCGATGGGGCGTCTCGATGTCCTGGAGGCGCGACCACAGATGGGAGCGGCAGGAGCGGCCGTGCTGGTTCCACCGCCGAATCCACCTCCACCGCGACCTCCACCTCGCTGGTTGGATCTCAACCTTGCTCCTGGGACGTCCACACGCCCACCTGTGATGGACGGGGAGCGGCCCAGTGGGCACGGCCCGGACACCGCGGGCGGGATCCTTGGATCCCGGCCGCGGACTTCATGGAGGGTACGCCAGTTTTTCCACCCTTTTCGTTTCAGTCTCATGATTCAGCGCGTAGTTCAGAGGCACCGTTCAATCGGTCCCCTCCATTCCCGAAAATGAAATTTCCATCGTTTAATGGTGAACATCCTCGCTTATGGCGCGATCATTGTGAAATATTTTTCGAGGTCTATGCTGTCCAACCATGGTTGAAGACCCGATTTGCGGCCCTAAACTTTCAAGGTGCAGCGAAGACCTGGTTACATACAGTGGAGCGCCGAGGTCGGATATCTGAGTGGAAACAGCTGTGTGATCTAGTTATGGCTCGATTTGATAAGGATCATTATCAGCTATTGTGCACTAAATGGGAAGGCCTGAAACAGACTGGTTCAGTTTCAGAGTATCAGCTGGAGTTCGAAGAAGTGGTCCAAGGGTTGCTGCTCTACAATAGTAACTATGATGATACATTTCTGGTGACTCGGTTTGTAGCAGGCCTGAAGGAGGAGATTAGGTCTGTAATCATACTTCACAGACCTCCAAATGTGGATACGGCGAGTGCATTGGCGCTGTTACAGGAGGAGGAGCTCAGTCGAAGCCGTCCTAAATTCAGTAATAGAGAGCAGTTCAAAACCGGTTCTCGCTTCAATAGTGTACAAGCAGGGAATTTCTAATCAAGCTGCTGATGCACTCTCTAGGTGCCATGAAGTTAATTCAGTGTGTCATGTCTCAACAGCTCAGCCTGATTGGCTTGACAGGGTCAGATTGGGATATCAGGACGATCCTAAGGCTAAGCAACTTCTGCTGGACTTAACTGAGAACCCTCACTCTTCTGAGTCATTTGAGTTGCAGAATGGCTTGATCAGACATAAAGGTCGTATTTGGCTTGGGACAAATGTATTGGCTCAGCAACATGTTATCCAGGCTTGTCACAGCAGTGGTGTGGGAGGCCACTCTGGCCTTCATGCCACTTACTACAGGATCAGACAACTGTTTTCATGGCCTGATATGAAACAAACAGTGAGTGCCTATATCACGAGCTGTATGGTGTGTCAACAGGCAAAGACTGAAACTGTCAAGACACCAGGACTGTTGCAACCCCTACCAATACCTGATCAGGCCTGGAAGGTGATATGTATGGACTTTGTGGAGGGGCTGCCTAAATCTCAAAAGTTTGATACAATCATGGTCATCATTGACAAGTTTACAAAGTATGCACACTTTGTTCCCTTGGCACACCCCTTCTCAGCCTTGCAGGTGGCTCAAGCCTTTCTGGATACTATATACAGACTTCATGGATTACCAGATAGCATCATATCTGATAGGGATCGTGTGTTCACTAGTGCATTATGGAGGGAGTTGTTCAAACTCACGGATACACAGCTCCTGATGAGCTCTTCTTACCATCCGCAAACTGATGGACAAACAGAACGTCTGAATCAATGTTTGGAATCCTTCTTGAGATGCAGTGTGCATACTTGTCCAAAACAATGGAGCAAGTGGTTACCTTTGGCTGAGTATTGGTACAATACGAGCTATCACTCAGCACTGGGGAGGACACCGTTTGAGGTCTTATATGGATATCCTCCGAAGCACTTTGGGGTGTCTAGTGAGTTGCAGATACATTCAGCTGAGTTAGATCAGTGGCTGCTGGAGCGAAATCTTCTTAATGATGTGTTGCAGTTTCAGTTGCATAGAGCTCAACAGAAGATGAAACACTATGCTGATAAGCATCGTAGTGAAAGAGTATTTGAGGTGGGGGATATGGTATATCTCAGGCTCCAGCCTTATATTCAATCTTCAGTGGCCCCAAGAGGTAACCCAAAGTTGAGCTATCGCTATTATGGACCATTCTCGGTTCTAGAGCGTGTGGGAGCAGTGGCTTATCGTTTGAATCTTCCTGAGACTTGTCGGGTGCATCCGGTGGTGCATGTTTCACAACTGAAAAGGCATGTACCCCCATCGGTCACAGTGGAGACTGACATTGAGGACTTTCCTGATCCTGATGTTACTGCACAACCAATTCAGTTTCTGGCAACTCGTGCAGTTCAGAAAGGAGCGTCATCAATCAACCAAATTCAGGTACGCTGGTCTACTCTACCGGCGTCATTGCTGACTTGGGAAGAAGCTTATGATTTGAGACGCCGATTTCCAACAAGTCCAGCTTGGGGACAAGCTGGTTTTCAAGAAGGGGAGTATGTCATGTGCCGGAAGGGAAAGAAGTCTGGTGCTCGTTCGTCGTTAAGGAAGACAAGCTGTGGCTGAAGTTCTACACTCCGATGGGCCGATGGGCCGCGATGAGAATTAGGCCTGTGTGCCGTCAGCGCCGGCCTTGTAATAAATAGTCGCTTCCTTGGAAGGGAAGGCATCGAATGCAATTACGAACTATCCTAAACTACCTCTCCGATTCTCTCTGTTCGTCCCCCAAACCTCTTGCTCCCTATCCCAAATTCCATTCTATTCCTGTATTCTATCCAATAAATCCTGTTTCTAGTTCCGAACCTTACACCCTTCCTGCAGCAGCCGCGCAGGTACGCGTCGCGGTCCCTGAACCGGCTCCCGATGATGGCGCGCACCGTGGAGTCCGCGGCGTGCCGGATCTCCCCGCTGAGGTTCGCCCGTCGCGGACGCTGACGCCGCCGCCACGGCGCGAGGAGGCGCCGACCTCGTCCTCGCAGACGGCGGCGGAACGACCCCACGCGGGCGGGCGCCGAGGAGCTCCAGCAGCGCGCAGATCTTCCGCAGCCTGCCGCCACCCCCTCGCCGTAGGGCCCGCGAAGATGATGTTGGAACCGGGCTCGCACGATCGAGCACCGGCGGGGCGCCATGGCCCCGGCCGGTGGTGACCGCGGCGACCTAACCCCTAAGAATCGAGAACTCACGCGAGATGCGAAACACGAAGGAACACGTACACACACACAGATGGTTCAACTGCTCGGGCGCAGTCTTCGCCGTTTTTTTCATTGTTTATATATGCCGGATACACGGGCTTGGAGCCCAACGTCCCGCCACGACGCGAGTCACACGCACGGTGCGCCCTCATCTTACGGATCACCCGTGCGACATGCACGGTGTACGCCGCGTCGTGGCGAGAACCAGTCCAACCAAGTGCGGTCATAGCGTGAAGCATGCACATCACTACTCCACCTGCGATATCTACGCATAACGGCAAACATGCAGCAAACTAATGCAACTAGCTAATGCAGGTAACGACTGGATTACAAGGCAACAAATCACCCCCTTAATCCTGTCGTACATTGATGACGCCGATCCTCCCGCGTAGCTCAACGAATCTGACCCTTGGCAGCGCCTTAGTCAGAATATCAGCTAACTGTCTGTCAGTGCTCACATGATCAACCTCCACATAACCATTGCCGATACATTCACGAATGAAGTGATAGCGCGTGCCAATGTGTTTGCTCCTGTCATGATAAACTGGATTCTTGCTTAGTGCAATTGCTGACTTGTTGTCGACCAACGGCCTGAACCTCTGAACTTTGCTCCCGGTCAAGTTCGCCCAATAGGCTGGCGAGCCACACACCTTGACAAGTGCCAGCTGCTGCAGCCATGTATTCAGCTTCACAGGTGGATAGAGCCACTGACTTCTGTTTTTGAGAGGTCCATGTCACCAAGTTCGGTCCCAGGAAGAACACCATGCCTGTAGTGCTTCTTCTGTGAACTAAGTCAACCCCATAGTCACTATCAGTAAAACCCAACAATTTTAACTCTGTGTTCCCCCCTGACACATACCTGCAGCCATAGTCAAGTGTACCTGAAATGTACCTCACTATTCTTTTAATTGCTGCCCAATGTTCATTTGTTGGAGCCTCCATAAACCTGCTGGCCAGTCCTACTGCATATGCAATATCTGGCCTTGTGTTTACCAAGTATCTCAAACTCCCAATTATGCTTCTATACCTGGTAACATCAATTTCAGTTCCTTTCAGACCCTCAACCATTCTAGCACGCTGTTCCATTGGAGTGTCAGTTGGATTGCAACCTTTCATCCCACATTGCTCCACAATCTTGGATGCATAAGCACTCTGGCACAGTGTAATCTCACCAGGCCTCTGCTTAACTTCCATCCCTAAGTAGTAGCTTAACAGCCCCAGATCACTCATCTTAAACAGCTTCATCATCTGTTGTTTGAACTTAGTGATTCTACCACTGTTGGGTCCACAGATGATTAGGTCATCCACATATACTCCCACCAATAAGAAAGAACTTCCTTCTTTTCTTCTGTAAACAGCATGTTCTACTTCACTTCTTTCAAAACCGAGCCCTCTCAATTCAGAGTCAAGTTTTGTGTTCCATGCTCTTGGAGCTTGTTTTAGACCATAGAGTGTCTTTTTCAGCTTCAGAGCTTTTCCTGCAAATTTGGGATCAATGAACCCAGGTGGTTGGTTAACATATACAACTTCCTGTAGATCTCCATTCAAAAAGGCTGACTTTACATCCATGTGGTGAACTTCCCACTGACCATGAGCAGCTAGAGCTAACAGGAGCTTCACTGTTTCCAACCTTGCCACAGGTGCAAATACTTCATCAAAGTCCACCCCCTGGGTTTGAGCATATCCCTTCACAACTAGTCTAGCTTTGTGCTTGACTATGTTCCCTGCAGGATCCCTCTTTACTTTGAACACCCATTTGAGTCCAATGGCCTGTTGCCCCTTGGGCAATTCTGACATCTCCCATGTCTGACTTTCATGTATGGACTGCAGTTCTGCCTCCATAGCTTCTCTCCAATGCTTTTCTTTCAAAGCTTCTTCAACATTTGCTGGTTCATCTGCAGCTAAGAGACACACCCCACTATACTCAAAGTTTTGGATTTCCTCTGTATTGTCAAAGAGGTCCGACGGTGTTCTGAATCTCTGTGGAGTTTGCTCTGAAACTAAACTAGAACCTGCACTTTCTGATGGTGTACCTCCTTGATTCCCAATGAAGGATGCTGCTGCTGGTGTGTTGGGAGTACCAACAGTTCCTTGAGACACTGATGGCGTGCCGTGAGAGTGTGGTGGTGACTGAGCAACAGGATTGCCACCACCCACGCTGTTCTCTTCTCCCACACCTTCAAACTGTGCTGTTGTTGGACCGGCTACAGTGGACTGAAACTGCTCGATGCTGAATGTTTCAGTCTCAGCTGCACTGTCCACTTGGTCATTCCATCTCCAGGCCTGATCCTCTTCAAACAATACATCCCTGCTGATCACAAGACGCTTCTGCTCTGGATCATACAGCCGGTAACCCTTGGTTCCAAGCTCATACCCCAAAAACACCATTTTCTTGGATCTGTCAGAGAGCTTGCTAGTACCAGGACCAACCAACTTGACATGAGCAGTGCAACCAAAGGTTCTCAGATGATCTACCCTCAGCTTTTTGCCATGCCATGCCTCGAATGGAGTTTTGTTTTCCAAACTCTTTGTAGGAGCCCTGTTTAGCACATAAACTGCAGTAGCCACAGCTTCACCCCAAAATTCAGGTGGTACCCTCATACTTTTCATCATGCATCTAGCCATCTCAACCACCGCCTGATTGCGACACTCTACAACTCCATTTTGCTGGGGAGAGTAGGGAGTTGTAGTATAATGCTTGATGCCTGCTTCATTGCAAAATACTGAGAACAGATTTGAGTTAAATTCTCCCCCCTATCTGTTCGCAGTGCTTTCAGTTTGCCACCATGATCCACTTCTGCCCTCTCCTTGATCTTTTTCAGATAGGCCAATGCTTGATCTTTTGTTTTAAGCATCTCCACCCACATATAACGACTGAAATCATCTACCACCAGTAAGAAGTAAGAACACCCCCCAGAGTCTGAGGTGTTATCTGTCCACACAGGTCAGCGTGCACCAGATCTAAGCCTGTCTCAGCTCTGAAATTTGATGCCTGTGGGAATGGTGCTCTGTGCTGTTTGCCAAGTGTGCAACCATCACACATCTGTTCCACACGGTCTACTATTGGCATCCCAGTCACCATCTCCTTTCTTCCTAACTCACGCGGGGCTCTAAAATTCAGATGACCATAACGAGCATGCCAACGCCAAGCATCATCAGACATACTGGACAGCAAGCAAACAGGTGCTCCAAGTCCAAACTTCATAACATATAAACGATTTCTAGTACGAGGTGCATTTATCAACAGCTTATTCTCACGATCAAACACCATCAGACACCCATCTTTCAATCTAACATCACACCCCCCTTCTTCGAGCTGTCCTAGACTCACAATATTGCTCTTTAACTTGGGGATATAATAAACATTTGAGAGTACCTTGTGTTCATGGTTACGGCCTTCAATAACCACTGACCCGATGCCCGCGTTCTCGACGCATGAGCCGTCGCCGAACCGGACAGAGCCTCGCACACCATCGTCGATGTGTGACAGCGCCGACCGGGTACCAGTCATATGATTGCTCTCACCCGTGTCCAGCACCCACGAGTCGCCGTCGCAGATTGCCGGCGTGACGTTCTTCTCGACGAGGTGCACCAGCTCCCTTGGTACGTGCGCCGTGCGGCTTGCCGACACCATGAACAGTGCCGGTTGATCAGCATCCGCCACAGCCACGTTCACCGTCTCCTTCTTCTCTTCCTTCTCCTTCCTCTTAGGGCGTTTGCAATCCTCGGCCCAATGGCCATAGATATTGCAATTGCGGCATCTTCCTTTGCGCCGTGGGGTCCCCATCGACGTGAGCCTCACCGCGTCCTGGCCGCCGGTACCACTGCCACCATTGGTTTTCGCCGGCGACTTGACCTTCGAGTATCCACTGCCACCGCTGCCATGATTGCCTTCCTTGGACGAACCAGATTGGAAGCGATGTTTGTTCTTCGCAACCCAGTCCTCCTCGGCAAGAAGGAGACGCCCCGCCTTGTCGACGATTTGCTCGACCTTATCGTCGAGTCGTTCTTCCGCCGCGCACAGCCGCCCCACTAGCTCGTCCACTGTCATGTTCTTGACGTCGCAGAACATCTCGATCGACACAACCACCTGGGCGAGATGAGATGGCACCACATGAAGGAATTTCTTGATCACCTTGACATCTTCCACCTTCTCTCCAAGCGTCCGCAGGTTCGCGGCGAGATTGGTGATCCGCATGCCGAACTCGTCTGCAGTCTCGCCCTCCTTGAACTTGATGTTCTCAAATTCTTGGAGGAGCTTCGGGCATTGACCTCCTTCACACGATCTGCGCCAAGGCGAATCGTGCCGCACAGCCTCCCACGCCTCCTTCACCATCTTCCGGCCACCGAGGAATTGCCACATGTCCTTCGGCACCGAACGCAGGGAGCGCGCTCATGGCCTCGCCTATCTTGCGATCGCTTGACATTTGTGCCGGGATCGATCACATGCCGATCTCCATCGCCTCCAGTTACACCGCATGAGCATGGCCCACTCAGTGTAGTTCGACCGATCGAGCATCGACCACATCAGCGAACTCTCGCGAACGCCGTTCGCCGCCGAGCTCACCATCACGCCATCGTCTCCCATCTCCTCCTTCTTCTTCTTCTTCGGGACCACATACTTCTTCTTCGTCGGCTCTCACGGTGGGCTTATGGATCCACTATAAAACATAAACCTGCTCTGATACCAGTTGTTGGAACTGGGCTCGCACGATCGAGCACCGGCGGCGTCGCCCCGGCCGGCCGGGTGACCGCGGCGACCTAACCCCTAAGAATCGACAACTCACGCGAGATGCGGGAACACGAAGGAACACGTACACACACAGATGGTTCAAGCGCTTTCGGGCGCGGTCTTCGCCGTTTTTCATTGTTTATATATGCCGGATACACGGGCTTGGAGCCCAACGTCCCGCCCACGACGCAGCGATCCATCGCACGGTGCGTCCTCATCTTACGGATCACCCGTGCGACTTGCACGGTGTGCAGGCGTCGTGGCGAGAACCAGTCCAACCAAGTGCGGTCACGGCGTGAAGCATGCACATCACTACTCCATCTGCGATATCTACGCATAACGGCAAACATGCAGCAAACTAATGCAACTAGCTAATGCAGGTAACGACTGGATTACAAGGCAACGATGATGCCATCGGCGCCACGGTAGGGTAGCCCGGCTCCATCATCGGGCTCGGCGGTCTCGGCGAGAACGCGGCGTCGTGGGTTCTCATGATCTCGCGGCGGCGGGGGGACGAGGCCACCACGGCGCTGAGCTCGCCGAACCGGAGCGTTATCGGAGGACCGTGGCGACGCATGAGGTCGCGCTAGCGGCGTGGTGCGGGAGCGCCGGTGAGGTGGTGCAGGTGGCCGATGACCGGTAGCGCCCACGGCCCGGGGAGGGAGCCGCCCGCCCCGGCGACGCCATGGTCGCGACCACGAGACGCCGGGCGTCCCGGGCGATGAAAAGGACGAACGGGATGGCAAGTAGGATCGCGAGCAAATGAGTAGAGTGGCAGATCAATGGCCATGGCTGCTTCCATCTTGTCACCAGCTCGCATGGCTGGAACTTGTGAGGATTTGGGCTTCTCTTCTTTCTTGCGAGATTCAGCAGAACGCCGGGAGTGGCAGACTTGGCCGGATCACATGGCCAGCCAGATCATCTCTAAAACAGAAAAATAAAATATTAAGGGTAAATCTTTACATCACCTGAGTGATTCTAGTGTTTGTGTCACTCGAATTTTTTAGCCATTAGATCTATGCTGTCAACGGATGTGATTATATGCTGGTAAAACGCAAAGCTGTTGGCGGTGGCTGCGGTCTTTCCGTGACCTTGCGCCACACGTTTGAGAGAGTACGAGACGCAATGCTTTGCGTCGCCGCGAGACCCCAGTGCGGGGCGTCTTTGTGTCTTTGACACGATCCTATTGATACTGATGCGGTGGCAGCGATGCATGCTACTTCATGTCACATCACCTCGGGTCGGGCGCACGCATGTCGTGGGTAGTATTACTGGTTAAGATGACTTTTTTCTCGTCACAAATTTGACCCAATTTATATAAAATATGTATAATATTTATATTTTTAAATAAATTTGTTTAAAAACTAGATTCAAAATCTTTCCAAAGATACTAATCGATGATACTTATTATTTATAAAAATTACCGGCGAGGAGGAAACAAAAACATTATCACTTTAGGGATAGAGGGAGTACTCCGTATTAGGGTCTGTTTGATTGCATGAACCAACAATTAGTTCTCGAGAATCCAAACGGATAGACTAGTGGTTGGTCTAACAACTAGCCAAGTTTTAACTAATTATTCGTTTGCTATTCTATAGAACCCAACTAGTTGAACTATCACTGGTCCTAGTTTATCCAATCAGGCTCTTACATCTTATTGAACTATAATTTACTATATGGTTTTGGATGTAAGTTCTATATTCAATTGGTGTAAATTGATTGTCGTAAGTGAATGGGCAGAATTGATGGAGCAATGGAGCAGTATCCGATTTTTTAATTGTTTAATTGTATTTTTTCCTCTGTCTTTTTATTTGATCATCTTCTAATTTGGCTTTCATAGAACAGATCTGATTAAATCTGTATTTTTTCTTTGTTTTATTGATTTGATCATCTTTTAATTTTCCTTTCATAGAATAGATTTGATTAAATTTGTATTTTTTCTATTTTTTTCTTTGGTTTTGACACCTTTATTTTTGGTTCGTTGGACTTTGATCTTGTGGATCTAAAAATCGTGTGACAGAAGTCCTTAAATCACTTGATTTTTGTTGTCCGACAGATTCAAGTGATTTCAGGTGATTTGTCACTCGAGTGATAAGAGGGTCTAAATCACCCGAGTGATAGGTAGACGGACCCATCAATATTAATTATAATAAGAGATAAGCTAGACCCGATTAGGCTGACGAAATGCAATTTATGGAACATCTCCTTTCTGTAAGAGGCTAAGAGCAACATCTTCTCTTTCTAATTCATAGAAATATAGATACTGACCAAATGTAATTTATACAGTTCGAAGTTTCGAACGATAGTTCATGATTCACACTTCCATTTCTTTAATCACAACTGACGAAAGTTGTTGTTCGATGGCGATGTGTCTGGCATTTCGGAGATGATTGATGCTTACAAAGCGAGCTTTGGCGATTGCTCTGCGCCCAGCCTGACATGTGTGTTTTTAAATCCTGAGTTCCCAACTCGACACCAGACATCAGAGCTCGAGCTTGACATGGCCGTCGAGTCCCCGGCGTACTTGCTGGTCCTTCCCCTCGTCGTCGCCATACCACTCGTATTCCTCTCGCTGTCCCGCCGAAGGGATGCCCAGCGGCGCCTCCCACCGGGGCCGTGGGCGCTGCCGGTCATCGGCCACCTGCACCACCTCGTTGGCGCGCCACCGCACCGCGCCCTGCGCGACCTGGCGCGGCGCCACGGCCCGCTCATGCTGCTCCGCTTCTGCGAGCTCCCCGTGGTGGTCGCCTCGTCCCCGGACGCCGCGCGCGAGATCATGAAGACGCACGACGTCAACTTCACGTCACGGCCCATCGGCCCCGTGCTACAGGTCGTGCTCCGGCGGGGCGCTGAGGGCCTCGCCTTCGCGCCCTACGGCGAGGGGTGGCGGCAGCTGCGCAAGATCTGCGCGCTCGAGCTCCTCAGCGCTCGCCGCGTGCACTCCTTCCGCCCCATCCGTGAGCACGAGGCCCGCGGGCTCCTCAGCTCCGTCGCGTCCGCGGCCGCGGCGGGCGCGCCGGTGAACCTCACCGAGCTGCTCAAGGCGTTCACCGCTGACGCAACGGTGCGCGCCATCATCGGCGGCCGGAGCCAGCACCGCGACGCGTTCCTGCGGCTCCTGGAGGAGGAGGGGCTCAAGGTCATCCCGGGGCTGAGCTTGCCGGACCTCTTCCCGTCGTCACGGCTGGCGATGCTCGTTAGCCGCGTCCCCGGCGAGATCAAGCGCCGCCACAGCGCCATAATGGCCATCCTCGACGATATCATCCAAGAGCACCAGGACAGGAGATCGGCCGCCGGAGGCGTCGACAAAGGCGAGGAGGACTTGCTTGACGTGCTCCTGAGGCTCCAGAAGGAGATGGATTCTCAGGACCCTCTCACCACCGACAACATCAAAGCCGTCATCGCTGTAAGTACAGCTACCCGATCGAGGACTCGCCTTGTCGTCACAGATTGCATCCGTCCCTCGTTGCTTCAAAATCATTTTCTTTCGCAGGATCTGTTCAGTGCGGGCAGCGAGACGTCGGCGACGACGCTGGTGTGGGCGATGGTGGAGATGATGCGGAACCCGTCGGTTATGCGGAAGGCGCAGGACGAGGTACGGACGGCACTCGCCGGCCACGACGCGGTGACGGAGGACAGCCTGGGCACCCTCCACTACCTTCGGCTGGTCATCAAGGAGGCGCTTCGGCTGCACCCGCCGGCGCCATTGCTGCTGCCGCGGGAGTGCCGCGAGCCGTGTCGAGTGCTGGGCCACGACGTGCCTCGTGGCACGATGGTGCTCGTGAACGCGTGGGCGGTCGGCAGGGATCCGGCGCACTGGGAGTCGGCCGAGGAGTTCGTGCCGGAGAGGTTTGAGCAAACCGGGAGGGACTTCAAGGGGCTGGACTTGGAGTTCGTCCCGTTCGGCGCCGGGAGGAGGATGTGCCCCGGCACGGCGTTCGGCATGGCGCAGGTTGAGCTCGCGCTCGCGGCGTTGCTGTTTCACTTCGACTGGGAGCTACCGGAAGGGATGGCGCCGGAGGAGATGGACATGACCGAGACAGTTGCGATCACAGCTGCCCCGCGGTCGGATCTAGTGTTGCTCGCTGTCCCTCGGCTGCCAGTAGTGCCAATGGATTGAACATTACGGACTCAACAATGGAGTTCACGTTCTGTAGAAAAAAACAAAACAAAACCATGGAGTTCGTGCAAGACGATGCAGAGATCTTATTGCTTTGATTTTTTTTTTTTTTTTTTTTTTTTTGCACCGAATACTTTGCATTTACAGGTGGGAGCCAGAGCTTGGCCCTGGTTGCTGCCACTAGTCGATGCAAGTTTGGACTCTCTGTGGATAATTTAGCCTTGATGCTTGAGGCTGCCATTGGAGCGTCAGCTCAGCAGGTTCAAGTTTCTTGCGTCAATGGTCGTGTTTTCAAGTTCTTCGTTTCTGCCAAGCCTGTGGGCTTCTTACTTTGTCAGCTTCGCTCATTCGCTTGTGAGCTCTTCAAGCTTTCCTTCCACCTTGGTCCCCTAGTTGGCGCCGCAAACTCCATTCTTTCCGTGTAGAAGAAGTGTGTACTACTCACCAAGCATGTGAAAAGGCAACTCGATCTTCGGGTTTTCATCGCAACATGTGTACTCACCAAGCATGTGAAAACGCAGTTGCACTCACAGCTGAGATACAACTTATTATCCATCAGAACCATTAAGCAGAGCATGGCCTCGTTTACATTTTCAGCCATATAGCCATGGATACATGAATCAAACAAGATAGATTCACAATGACATCCAAAGTTACTATCCGGTGTCCGTCGCGACATGTCTAAACAAATTAGCATTTGCACCCTCAGTCACTGCTGTGAGATATAATAAAATTATATATCTATCACATTTGTCTAGAAAAGCATGGCCTGGTGCTATTTTTTTTTTTTCGAATACGCAAAAGACTTGCGCATCATTGCATTTAAGAAAGAAAGTTTTTACAAATTCGGTATAAAAAAAAGTACGAGGGGATGATTGGTTTTAAACATAGTCGCTCTTCCCCCTCGCAAAGCTCTCATATACCTATTACTCGCGAATTGAACAACACAGAATGGCCGCCCTAGCCGCGCCGGGTGCTATTTTTTAACATAATTTTGAGAACCCAGTTGGCTCAGTCTCGAATTTTATTTAAAAAAAAAAAAAAACTATCTGTACGTACATTGAAGTGCATTCACATATTTTAGCTATCAGCAAAGATATCATAGAATCTCAGAAGTGTTTACAGTTGACTGTATATATAGATGATATATAATTATATTGGGGCAGTTCATGTAATGGAACCTCTGTAATGCAAGTGCAACCTAATCAGTGGTCTAAATGTTTCTAGGTGTGCACATGCCACAAACAAGTGATTTTACGGCATTGGCATGCCTTGCCTGTCTTCTTGCTGGCTAGTGCTTGTTTGCTTGACGTTCTTGTTCGGCCTTCCGTGCTGCCAGTTCCCTGAACCTCTGTTCTCATCCAAAATGCTAAGAATTAGTACAAAATTTTACAAAGATAAAAACATATGATGCACCTGAGCGAGGAAGGATAAATAATTTGGGACACAGCTGGATGCAAATTACAAAGAACAAAATGAGCGAGGAAGGAAATTCTTAGCTGCTTCTAAAATGACCAAAACAGGAATTCCAGTCCAGACACGTACGCATGCTAGGATGTTAGAATGAAGAAAGGCCAGGTATACTTGCTTCTAGTGCTCCTGGTGTAGTTTACTTACTTTGCTACCGGTACACAATTAATTACTAGGTCAAGGTCAAACTACTTGGTACTGTTCCATAGATATACATATATTCAATTCAGCAACTATATATCGCGAATTGGGAATTGAAATTTGAAAGACTACTTGGCCAATTCTAAAACGAGATCATGCATGGGAATGCCAAGATCTAATTGCCATCTTCAAACATGACATTGATTTTTTTCTAATTCTGGGACAGAAGTGCACATTTCTACTATTTAGCAAGCATCGATACTTGTAAACATAGTTAGCGATCCGATAATACATACCTTGTTCACAGCATCAGTGCAATCTACTTCTTGACGAGCTACCTTCCTCCGATGGGCGTCAAACCTCCCTTCAGCATACCAAGTCCTCATGTCCTCAATGTGTGACTTCCAGTCAAAGTCACCCTGACGACATCGCATCCTCCTGAGCTCATCCTCAGTCCAGTCCCCAAAATTGTTAGGGGCCATAACGGGCATCGCCTCGGGTATATGTGTTAAACTTGTCTGTTTTTATTGCATTCACCTTGAACACCTCGTACCGTTGAGCCTTCTCCTCCTCGTCCATGTAGGTCCGGCCATACTCCTTCATCCAGTCCTCAAACCTTTTCTTCATCACTGCCTCATCAACCTTGTACTCCTGCTCCATGACCATCTTCCTGTAGTTCTTGTACGCCTCATCATGCTCCTTCCTCCATTCCTCAAACCTTTTCTTCATCACTGCCTCATCAACCTTCATCACGTTGCCCTCCTGCTCCACGGCCACCTTCTTCCTGCTGTCAGGCACCTCACTACTTATAGCCTCTTTGTCTGTCGTAACTGGTATCTTCTTCCCATCAAGATACTGCAAGCGAAAAATGAGGTAATCATTGTACTCCATCCAGGCAATGTTGCCATCTTTATCGGTGAACATTGCCAAGATGGCTGGATCATTTAGAGCCGCTTCCATGTGGTCAGTCACCACCACGTTGCTGCTGGTCCCCTCGTCGGTCACCTCGCCAGCTTCACGATGGCTCATCATCACCTCGCCAGCTTCACAATGGCTCATCAAGTCATCATTAGTTAGAATACGTAGAATAGAGCTTCACGGTGACAAACAAGAGCCGATTTCAATTCATACCTTTGTCATCTTTCTTGAGGTACAGGATTCCGACCAGTGCAGCAGCCAACCCGCCGACGGCCAAAGCACCACGAGCGCCCACGGCAGCGTCCAGATAGCTCTGTATCGGGATGAGAAACGTGAGAATAGATGCTGCGAATGAAGAAATTTTAGATCGGAGATCTAGAGATACCTAAGCTCACCAGAGTGTGGAGAGAGCGTGTTGGCCTCCCCGACGCCGACCCTATGGTCTCCGCCTGCGCGGCGGGGATCCGGCGTGGCGAGAACCTACGGATGAGAAGGGAACTCAGGGCCCGGAGAGACATGATCTCGACAGCTCCCCTTCCTTCGCTGCCACGATCGATCTCCTGATCTCCGCCGCCTCCGGTCCCCGCTGCCTCGATCGATCTCCTGATCTCGGTCGACGAGCAGGCGCTAGAAGCAGACGTCCTCCGCGGTCGTTGTTCCTCGCTGGTTTCGAGATGCGCAGGAGCGCGCCTGCTGCGTTCCTCGGCAAGGCGCGCCGTCCGGTCGTCCCTACGTCAGCGGCGGCGGCGGCGGCGGCGGCGACGACGATAGTCTTTGGCGCCAAGGAGATGATCTCTGAGGGTCAAGCCGGACTACAGAGTCGGAACTCGGAACTTACTAGATTTCATCGTTGTACGGCCCAGTAGCGCGCGAAGTAGGCCCAAATCGGCCCAGCTACGTGACAGAATTCGTTTGCGCAAACAAAAAGTGGAAGACTTTTTTTTTTTTTTTTTGGAAAAAAAAGTGGAAGACTGGAAAAGCTTCCGCCGGCCAAGCCTGTCGGCGGTGAGCAAGGGAGGGTGCCAAATGCTCGTTTGCCAGGTACTAACTAATTAATTGCCTTAAACCAACACTAGTAGTACCTCATGATTTGACTGAAAATTAAGCTGCTCAAGCACAAAATGCATTTCTTGTTCCTCCTCCCACTAACACTTTTTATGCCATAATAAGTGTTCTTCGTACTCCCTCTGGTTTGCAATGTTTGGAGCTAGGCATTGTGTCAAATATTAGGCAAGGTTTGAAATCTCTCACACCATGTAATTCTTGTTATTGGACGGAATTGTAAGCTGAAAAAGAACCATGTCCTACTGGGTTTCAGTTGTCAATTCTTTCAAAGTTCTTAGGTTTTCTTGTGGTATTTTAGTGTTTATAAATGTTACTTGTACCTACAGGTCAACTTAACTGCGAAATATTGACAGGCAATGGACATCGACCAGGAATTCAGATCCTAGGAGAGCATTGGCTGCCATGTGCCAGTTAATTAGTTTGATCCAGTTTCCAGCCCTTCTCCTGGACACTAAAATGTAGCTAGGAAAGGGAATAGCTCGGAGTATGTTTTTTCAAAATCCCCCTGCTCCTGGAATGAAAGAAGCACTTGGCATTCTCTTTGTAGGCCCTTCTTGTTTACGTTAAGTTATATATGCATTTTGCTGAGGATCTGAGATTGTTTGAGAACGGATGAACATTCAATTCATACCGAGTTAATCTCAAATATAGATTACTGTTTGAGCGATGCTCCTGTGGTCATCGTGGGATTGAAATTGTGTTCGATTGAGAAGTAAACTTGCCTGAGTCAATTGTCACCGTACTTGAGAGAAGTGCTGAGGTGTGAACTTGATCAAAGTTGAGTATATGATAACGCTGCGTTCTTGTTGTCTTTATGTCAGCATGTCCTGACTGCTTGTAGTGGAAGTTGGCTAACTGCTTGTAGGCTTTGTCCTCGACCACGAGTAATGTTTCTGCTAAATGCTGCATAATCTTGATAAAAAAAAATGTTGCTTGTGGTGTTCCAGTCGGACTCAGGGTCATGATGTTAAGGTTCTCAAATGGTTGTCAGGCCAAATCGGTTTTTGGTTCTGGTTTTTGTAAAAAAAAAAAAAAAAGTATGTTTTGGTCTTATAAATTTTATTTATTTATCCAAAAGCCATTAAATGTCTACATTCAGGTGAAGTACAGGAATTGCAATTTGTGTTCGAATACACATAAGGCCATGCATGTTAGCCTTTTGTCATACGCTAATAATATCTTAGCATTGTCAAACAAAAACCTTAATCAGTGACTAGCAGCAATTTCATACGAAGTCAAGATCAGATCTCTGCCCATAAGATCGATTGAGTCTTGATTAAATCTGTGCATGCATTGTACTCTCAGTTAGTAATTTGATGTTCATCCACAAGATATATTATCCAATGAAATGTTTATTAGGCATCCCGTTGCAACACACGGGTATTCAACTAATAAAGTCATAAGAAGACGAAGGTGGAGAGGACAGTAGATGGCCAGGCAGACAGCTGAAATTTTCTACACCAAGCAAGACCTAGCGGTGAGTGAGCAGAGCCCAAGCAAGCAGCAGTGCAGCACCCCAAAGCCGATGCTAGCTAGGAGCAGAGTAGGAAGCCATTGTCAGTCATTGCCAAGTACACATACTCCTAGTACAGTACATAATTCATAAGAAGGGGAATTTCGAAACATGCATGCATGAGTCAGTTGCTCTATTAATTATGATTAGAATTATAAGGAAAAAAGAGAGAGAGAGAGAGAGAAAAGTGACATGTTTGTATGTTTGTTTTTGTTTAATCAAGCAAGCGAGATAAAATAGCACTCTTTGGTTAAAGAAACTGACTAAGTATATCAGCTGATCTAGTAACTGAGATTGAAAACTGCTTGTATCGTTTCATTACATTGCACTGACTGAATGAGATGTTGAAAGAAATTGGATTTACAGAAACAAAGAGCAAAATTAAGCTGACGGACAAGGCATGGCATTGCCATTGGTCATGCATCTGCTACTAAGCTAAGCTATTCCTCTTCCTCTCTGGTGAATTGTGATTGCGCCCGGGGTGACTCGGGGAGTGCAAGCCAGTCGTCGTAAGTCGTCCTCCTCCTCGTGGACCTCCTCTGTTCCTCTTCTTCTTCTTCTTCCACCTCTGTGGAAAGCGGGTGGCGACAGACAGGACACACGGATTTATGGCGGAGCCATTGCAAGATGCAGTGTTGGTGGAAGGCGTGGGAGCAGCTGGGCATGGCCTTGAGGTTGAGGGGAGCGGCAGAAGTCGCAGCAGCGAAATCCCCGAGGCAGATGGCGCAGCAGTCGTCGGTGGGTGTCTCCTCCACCTCACGCAGCAGGCGCAGGATGGCGGCGTCGCTGAGGTCGACACGGCCACGCTTGCGTTGCTGCTGCTGCTGCTGAGGGCCTTGGAATAATCCAAATTCATATGCGTCGGTGATTCTGATAGGTTCTTCGAGCTCCCATTCCCATCCTTCTTGTTCCCACCCATCATCATCTGGATCTGCTGCATCTGGATGTGGTGCTGGTGCAGCTAGAGGGGGAGGATACGTCGGGAGCCTGGGCCTCCACCTGATGGTGTATGTCCGGCCGCCATAGACATAGGAGCCATAGAAGAAGACGCTCTCTGCCCCGAATCCCCGACCTTCACCTTGTGGTGCCGCTTCCATTGTTGGGAAAGGAATTGAAAGCGGACGGACGAAGACGAACGGATTGAGCGATCGATGGATGGACATAATATAGGCGTAGGCGGTGGCTGTGACGGAGCAGACTTTCGAGTCGGAGTCGGAGGTTTGGATTCGATTGGGACTTGGAGAAGTCCAACTGACCGGACCGGAGGCCAACTGCTGCTCCCCCGCGACCGCGAGAAAGGAGGGCGGCCCGTGGGCAGCGCCTCTTATTGCCCGGCTGCTTGTAAACATTATTAATTATAATTAATTAATTAATTCCATTGCTTTCTGATTGTGGAAGGCGGCTGCTGTCCTGGTGAGCATATATATTGTTTGTTTCTAGGTGCAGAGCAGGCCAGACTCGTTCAAATCAAATCTTTTTAGAGATTGAAATTCAACGAATGCCCTTGTGTCATGCTCTCTCTGTCCTATAAAGAATGTATTCTAGGGCAGCGTCAATAACCTAAATTCAGTATTTATGATATCAAATAAAGACCGTTAGACTAATTATGAATGTATTTTTTATAATAAATTAATTTAAAATTTTAGTCAAATATGAACCACTTTATTTGGTACATAATTAAATAGTTGTATTTTTTGACCAGTACAGTATGTACAAGTTTAAAAATACATCTTTGGATCCCTAAAGTTAATTTGGGTCTCACTCAAGTCTAAATGAGTGTTTATCCAATCCGGTATGCTCAAATGGATCTAAAGGATGGGACCCACGTGTTAACTGCACAACTCAACTTTATATAAATCATATTATTTTTGTAGAACCTCAAATGGAAGTTGATTTGTATTTATATTTATATTAAAATTGCAGCCCTCAATCAGATCTGCCACCTTTTTCTTTTGATTTTTTTCACTTGAGATCACTAAAATGTTCAAAAAGTAAAATAAATGTCGGATACCAAAATCGGGGTACCCTAAACCGGGGACATAACTAGGCCTAAAACGCAAAAACCAGATCATACGACCGCAAAAGACTAAAAGGCACGTCCCTGCAGAGGCCCAACACACCGTACTCCGTCTCGCCCGAGCCCTCCACGTCGAGGCCTCGGGCAAGCAAACTTTCCGCCTCGCCCAAGCCCTCCCCGGCCGAGGCCCCGAGCGAGTGCTAGCTTCCCGCCTCGCCCGAGCCCTCCCCCGAGGCCTCGGGCGAAGCGCTAACTTTTCTGTCTCGCCCGAGCCCTCCCCGTCGAGGCCTCGGCGGCGCTTGCTTTCCGCCTCGCCCGAGCCCCCCTACCGAGGCCTCGGGCGGATGCAAATTCTCTACCTCGCTTGAGCCCTCCCCGCTAAGGCCTCGGACGAGCTCCCACTTTCCGTCCCGCCCGAGCCCCCATGCCTAGGCCTCGGGCAGGGCGAATCGTGTTCCTTGGTCAAACCAAGACTCTCAGACTTGACGTATACCTGCCCCCCATCCCTCTACGGTTCTCGCCAATACAAGGCCATTGTTGGCATTTCTTAACGTCATCACCGAGAATAGAGGTAGAATCTATCCCCGGCAATGGTGCCAGAAATGCTTGTTGGCATACCTCAGTACCATATCACCAGACTTAGGTCCGGCCATGTTACCAAGGTATACCTACCAGTGATACACCTCTAATGATAGTTTCAGGATAGCCTGGCATGGACACCGTGGCATACCAAGACTATTTTTACCTCCATCAAGAGAGTTATATCCCCAATACCGTTAGGACTATAGCCTTAGCGGCTAGTGTCTTGGAGATGCTATACGGTGCACTTTCAGCATTTCTTAACACTAGTGCTAAAACTATATTTCTAACTACAATAGAGAGAGTGGTGATATGGTAATTTATTGCAGTTATGGATATGAATCCGCAAGCGCACGAAAATACCGTTGTAGCATTTCAACCCAGAGTATTCCTAGGTGTCGTATTTATATTTTCCAAAGGAAGGCTAGTGTAGATTTTAGTATGAAACCATAATCATGAATACTATACTTTGTATGAAAAGATAGACCAATGTTTATAACAGGGGTAAACAATAACGATTTTTATGATAGTGGACACACATAGACAAATGACTCTCAAGCGAGGGAAGTTGATGACAGAATAAAGAATAAAAGAATAAAGAATAAATAAATACCCTACGGGAGCAATGGTCCTAATACAACTAATGTCTAGAATATAGTTAGTCATATAAATACATGAGTTAGAGATAGAGTTGTATTTGCGATGGATCGAAAGACCACCGGCACCGGTATGCCAGTCAAGCATAGGTGGCAATTTAGACTCCTACACCATAGCCGAACGTGGGGGATTACGAGGGACAAATAGGGCTTGTCACCACCTGCCGCCTACCACCTCAACCGTGGACTATGAAGTGCAATCACCGGTTCCCCTATACCCGAGCACCATGCCCACATATAGAGAAACTACCCAGGTCCTCCGGGTCTCTCACCCTACGGATGAACGAGTAAATAACTTTGATGTTGTGCGATGAACCACCATCCCTTCCACAACTATATTCCTAATCATCTAAGTGTACGAATGGTTAAGAACAGAGTTCTATATGCTAAGAACATGATATGAACACTATGAACTAGCAAGCATATCATGAACAAGGCATATGAACTAGAAGCCCTATGTTCTATGATCAAATCACACAAACTATCATCTAGTTCATATAACAAGATCATATCACTAGAACTATACTCTAATTCTAGAACATTGCTATATCGATAAAAAGAGAGAAGAACATGATGGAAGGAATTGTATTCATACCAAAACTAGCCAAGATGTCTCCTTCTCTTATAAGATGAGCCTTGCTCCTCTACTACTACTAAGGATAAAGTGAAAAGTGGAAAGGAACACTTGAGAGTACAAGTGAGAGGTGTAGTGTGTGTTGTGTGTAATGGAGAGCTCCACCCCTTGCTTTATACTAGGTCTAGGTCGGTTCAGGGGGCAAGGGCAGTAATGACCAGCCAAACCGACGTCCAAACCGCCTCAGCAAACCGCCACAGGAAGCAGGGCCCACCTAGCCGAGCTAGGGGTGCGGCCGTACCCTGGTGCGCCCGCACCAGGGGTGGCTCCCCTTGGCACCGCATTTGGCCGGTGGACTGTGGGCTAGGCTTGGTCCTTGGTTCTGGTGGTTGCTAGCCCAGATTTAGAAATCTTGATAGGCTTTGCTTTATTCCCCCTTTCCACCTTGTCGGAAAGCATATTTCTATAACCTTTTCTAATGTTTTCATGTATAATTCCTGTAAAACAATATTTTCCAAATACATGTGGAAATAGGTTAATAGTAAAAGCATATGTGAATATAACTATAATATTTCTCCCTTTTTTGGGATAATAGTTGACGGTTAGAGTATGTCGGTATTTACCGCCAACAGCCATATCTGGCAGGACGTGGGGGCCGTCGTGTCACCACTCGTACCCGCGCTCAGGGTTTCGTCATCCTCCACAATGGTGCCCATTTCCACCGCTGTGGGGTATTGTTTGACCTAACTTCTGTACTAGGACCAACCCCGAAGCTCCAGGACGCCGGCTGCCACGCCGGAGGCCATCACCCAACGTCATCCCTTGTGCAGAGGCCGGGTCATACGGAGCCCCATTCAGACAACAGTCATTCCGAGTTTTCAGCGCCCAGAATGGGTAGTGACTACCTCAACAACCGCCCTCTCCTGTGCCAACCACTCCGCGTATGGTGACAAGAGCCGAGGCCCTCGGAGCCTCGGATCCAAGATGAGTCAAAACTACAGCAAGCTACAGGGCTTGGACACGTTTCCCATAACCTCCTCGCTAACCCCCACAGGACGGTCATCCCCTCTGTTACCAGGACTGAGGGGACGACTCCTCGCAACTACGCCCGTGACCAACAGCGCCAAGCCATGCCCTACAGCGCCGACGTCCCCTTTGGGGCCACAGTACAAGGAGGATAGCGGGCTCCGAGGCCTCAGTTCGAGGAGGGAAGGCGCCTACCACCGCATCACATGCACGGACAACCTCTGCAAACCAATCCTCCCCTTATGGCTATAAAAGGGGAGGGCCGGAGCCCTCCTAGGGAGAGTTGGGTCAGTTCCACTCATCCGATATTAGCACTTGCCTCAATCAACCACGAGACTTGGGACCGGCGCTCTCTCTGAACCAGCTTGTACATCCCTACCTACAAGCATTCTGGTGCAAGATAATACAAGACTTCCTCCCCCCACTGGACGTAGGGCCTTCTTTTGCCCGAACCAGTATAAACCCCTTGTGTTCTTCTTGCACACCTTCCGAAGTCGGGAGCACGCAACATAAATTTACTCGTTGGTGTTAGGACCATCAATTCTAACACCGACAATAAAGTTTTAGCAACATACTAATTGCGTCCCAAGCTTCTCATCTTAGAAAAATTATATCTTTTATATAATTCCTTTTTGCAGGCCATTTTGAAGGCGATCTTTACACTATTGGAGAAAATGTATGACAAGAAAACAAATAAGAATGAATTGCTTTTCTTTGGCTTTCAGTACCTTGTATCTTCCATCATTGGTTATGTTTCTTATACTAAGGTCAGTCTCAATAAAAGTTTCAAGTAAGTCTTATTTGCATTAAATAGTTTATCACATAGGTATTTTTAATGATAAGACAATTGTATTTAAAAAGAGAAAAAAAGTGACATTTAGATAAAACTCTCTTGGCATGAATATCAACTCTCTATGAGTCATGAATTAATTGCATATAAAACTCTAGAATAAAACTCTCACTCTCAATAGAGAGTTTCATTTTTATTTCACGTGATAAGACAGTCTTGGAAACAATATAATAAAACTCTCTATAAAAAATGGCCTACTAATAATTAGCTAGCCAACCATATTTTATCTCATGGGCTTCGATAATAAAATAAATGTATTAGGCAGTAACACCTTATCATATACTCCGTATTGATTTATTATGATTTGTATAATATAATAATACTAGTACATTTTGGAAATAAAAAAAACTCTTATAGAACAAGTGATTGGGGAAAGCCAAAGCCCATCCGCGGCCCGTGTAGGCAGGTGCGGCCCATTCGTTACAGAGGTAGTTACAAATAAAAAAGCAGTTGCTAATTGAGATCCAAGTTCCATAGAAACTAACTCAGCTGCAACAGCAATTGCGATTAGCAAAGATGGTGTCGCGCGGGAACGGGGGCCGTAAGCGCCGCGCCGGCGAGGCCGTGGCCATCTCCGGTGGAGGTGGAGAGAACAAGCGCCTCACCGGCGAGGCGGAGTCCCTGGACGACGAGCGCCCTGCCGCCGAGGCGGAGTTCCTATTCCCGAGCGGCTGCAGCGGCGCGGGTAAGAAGCGTCGCGTCGGCGAGCTCGCGGACCTGAACGACCGCGTCGACGAGCCCGCCGCGCCTCCGCTCCCATCCGGCGAGCCCGGGGGCAAGAAGGACCGCTCCGACAAGCCCGCGCCCCCCTGCTCCCTCGCGGCGAGGCCGAGGGCAAGAAGGACCGCGTCGACGAGCTCGCGCCTCGGCTCCCTCCCGACGAGGCCGAGGGCAAGAACGACCGCTCCAACAAGCCCGCGCCCATGCTCCCTCGCGGCGAGGTCGAGGGCAAGAACGACCGCGTCGACGAGCTCGCGCCTCGGCTCCCTCCCCGACGAGGCCGAGGGCAAGAAGGACCGCTCCGACAAGCCCGCGCCCCTGCTCCCTCGCGGCGAGGCCGTGGACAAGACGGACCGCGCCGACGAGTGCGCGCCCCTGCTCCGCGAGGCCAAGGGCAAGAAGGAGCGCTCCGGCGAGCCGACGCCCCTGCTCCCTCGCGGCGAGGCCGAGGACCACAAGGACCGCGCCGACGAACGCGCGCCGCTGCTCCTTCTCGGCGGGGTCGAGGGCGAGAAGGACCGCGCCGGCGGGCCCGCGCCCCTGCCCCTCGCGGCGAGACTGAAGGCAAGGACCCCGGCGACGAGCCTGCGCCCGTGCTCCTTCACGGCGAGGCCGAGGGCAACAAGGACCGTGCCGACAAGCCTGCGCCCGTGCTCCTTCACGGCGAGGCCGAGGTCAAGATGGACTGCGCCGACGAGCCTGCGCCCCTGCCAGGCGAGGTCGAGGGCAACAACAACAAGCACCGCGCTGACAAGCCCAAGCCCCTGCTACCTCTCGGCGACGGCGCCGGCGACGGCGAGACCCGCACCTCACGCTGCGGGGCGATGACAGAGCGGACGCCCTCACTCATCCAAGAGGCGCTCCGAGCAAATGGGCCTGCTCCGCGCCGACTACTAGTACTTGAGGATTGCGAGTCCAACCACGAGGAAGAGCAAGACGATCCCGTCGCCCTCGCTCTGCGCTCGCGAGGCGTGGAGCGCGAGGACCGCTTTGATCCGCATGTGGACTTGTTCTTCTACGGCCGTCCCAGAGAAGACGCCTGGAACAAGAGATGGCGTGACTCCCCTCTCGTGCTCCACGACGCGGCGCTGGTGGCGGCAATGGATTCAGTGATCTCGTGGGCACCCGGCATGAGGGGCCGTTACCTGGACGTAGCTGATCATGTGACGAGACTCCTTCAGAGCCACCCCGACCGATCTGCACGCTGCGCGTCGACTCATCGCAGTTCCCTGATCCGGAGCAACTCAGCCGATGGATGACACTTCTCTCGGAGAAGCAAGCGAGGCATGTGATTCTGCTAAACCTGACGGCGCCCATGGACACTGAGGTACCCCTTGACAAACTCTGTAGCCGCGAGCTGACCTACCTGAGCATTGCGTTTGTGAGCATTCGCACTTGCCTTGACACTGCATTTGACACGGCTGGCGAGAAGGGTCATCCCTGGTGCAGTCTGACTGATCTTACACTGACAGCATGTCTCTTCTGGGGACCGGATCTAGAACACACCGTGAGAGACTTGTGGGGCCTTAAGACATTGAGGATTGGTCACTGTCTGCTGACACAAGGTTGTGACGAGGAAAGAGGTCTTCAAATTGAGTCACCACGCCTAATTTGCGTCCACTTACACTCGTGTACTGCTGCGACGAAAATTGTGCTCGGCCGTGCACCGGCGATGAAGACGCTGATCCTTGGAGTGCGGTCTCAAGTCGATTCTTCTTCGATGTCGCATCCAATCCATATTTATCTGTGTGAGGACCTTCGTGAGCTACGTGAGATTTCACTACCTCATCAAGATATCAGAATAGGAGGCGGCTACACTAGGAAGGTAATCATCAAATAATCATCTCTCTTATCTGTTTGTTCATTTGATTCACATATTATTAGTACCTCTGTTCCTTGCTAGTACTATTTAGTTTGCCTTCATGTTTATTTGCATCCCTATGTGCCCATGTCTACTGCTGTCTCTACCTATCTGTTCTGTGAAGGAATTAACTATCTGTTCCGTGAAGGAAAATTTGTTAAAAACTAGATTTAAAGATCTTTCCAATGATACTAGTCGTATACTATAAATATTAATATTTTTTATTTAATATAAAATTAGACAAAGTTATTGCTCGAAAAGCAAAAGCGACTCTTTTTTAGGGAGGGCGTCAGTATATTTCTATCTGTTCTTTGCCAAGAATTTACTGTTGCCTGTTGCGTACCTAATAAGTATATATCTATCTGTTACTTGCTACTGTTTGCATGCACTTTGTGAAGAAATTATACTGTTTCCTGTTGCATACCGAGTAGGATCATTAAAAAAACCTGTCTTTGTGCAAAACTTGGTGCAGGTAAATCAGAGATCAGTCCTGACATTGCCACACGTCATAGCTTTGGTAACTACAGTGGAGATGGCTAGCACTCGTGGTGCCAAAGCTCTTCAATCCTTTCTATGCACACTCCCTCGGCTCAAAAGGCTCATCATATCGGTACTACTTATATATTTCATCTCTAGTACATTATTGCATTTGTAAATCTTTCAACTGTTTAACCAACCAGTGCCTCTATATTGCAATCCTCTCATGACAGTCCTCTCATCAGGGTACTGTCAGGTTTTGAATCAATTTCATATGTATCATCTCTGTAATTGTTGATATTGATTGATCACCGCTTAGCGGTTATGCACACCCGCAAAATGTAGACATGAAAACAGTACATCTCCGTTGTACACTCACCATAGAAGTGATGCGATTCAAGTAAGGATCAATCATTATATTATCTAGAGAGTAATACTTCAGGAAAATTGGACATTGCCATTGCAAACAAAGAAACAAAGTTTGATTTATAAAGAGAAAGAATGAAACGAAGTTGAATCCGTATGGTTAATAGGATGAGCTAAAGTTGCATTAAATCCAAACAGTCGAATCTTCCAGGGACATTAACCAATTTCAACGAAAACTTCTGAATCAATACAACCCCATGCGAACACATAACAGGACAAAAACAAAATGGGTGAGGGGTGACTTTCTGTGAAGGAGTGCAAAGAATACTGGCCCGGCAAGCTTAAAAGTTGGCACACAGAAAAAGCTCTGAACTCTGAAGGCTGTTCAGCACCGTGGCTTGCTAGAGATTTTTTTATAGATGATCTCTGTCAGGACCCACATATCATTAACCTTAGTACAAGGGGAGAGCTCGGTCATCTCTCTCCCCCTCCAGTGGAGCAAGCCCCGGTGCAGCAAGCCCATTGGTAGCCTCAACTCAGCTCCTCCATCTTAGCAAGTAGCAGATCCACCACGGGCAGAGCGGCAATCACAAACTGGCATCTTCCTCAATTCCTCTAACGCCACCACCTCTGCCATCCACCTGCAATTCCCCTCAGCTTCTTCTTGTTCTCCATTGACCAAAGCAAATCAATACACTGCATACCCCTTTCTTTAACACAAGGAATTCAGGTGCTGCAGAAGCCATTTGAGCTACAACAGCAGCACAAGATGCAGAACGAGATGTCCACTCTTATGTCAGTACACCAACAAAAGTAAAGTTCAAATTAATCTGTCAATGCATTTGGGTCATGCTGGTTGATGAAATATCCCTTCAAAGAATGTCATCAATCATGCTAAAACAAAGAATGTCATAAATATTAGGCCATACTAATGTGGGAGTAACAGATGGTCGACAGTGACCCAGAAACTGCAGGTTACAGTTACAGTAGCAAACTATGTCAAAAATAATAGGTCGTCTAATATTAAGGCTAAGAAAACAATGCCGTACCTACACAAGTAGAACAAGGAAGCACACAGAAAGGTGGAACAGAAATACATACAGAAGGTACAATTGATCAGGTTTTTAAGGTTGCAAGCTAAAAAGCAGGATATCACATGACAAGCTAGTGACTCAGTACCAAGTGTTTGTTCCTTGTATACTTACCAAATAAAAGTGCAACAGACCTCGACATCCAATTGAGAAGAATCATCTGTTTTTTTTGTAGGCTTAGCACTTGTGTCCTATCGGTAGGGTCTTGCATGTTTTGTCTTTAACATGAAACGGAAGGCAAACACCTGATAGTCGGTCAATGTTTCATAAGAGTCCATCAGGTAATTAACAGTTTTGCGGCTACGTAGGTGTCAACAAATCTATGAAGCCACCTAAAAGTGCCCTCCACCATTTTGATCAGCGTTTCTCTTTTAACCATTTTTGTTTTTGGTAAAAGATTCGTCCGATAGGATACAGGGATAAAGCTAAAATTGAAAAAAAAAAAAGGCACTGAATGTACCTTGATCTTGGCGATGAAATGTACTGCTACTCTGTAACTCTGTTCGTTGATTCCTGTGACTCAAACCGGAAATACCAAAATGGTGCGGGCTCGGTAGAGCTTGCCGACGACGTGTAGGACGGTGACGAACCCGATGAAGCAGATAGACATGGCGAGAAGAGAACCATGCGGGGCACAAGACGCGGCCCCGGCGCCTCGTGGGTGTAGAACTGTTGATGCGGATCATATTGCTCCGCCCACAGCCGGAGAAGCCGCTAACGGCGGTGGATGGCGGAGGCCGCTGCGGGAAGGCGGGCGCCGCCGACGGAGGACGATAGTACGAGACTGCGAGGAGAGCGGGGCATGGCGGCGGGATCCGGGGCATTGGCAGTGTCTGTGGGAATTGGGAATTGGGAGTTGGGAATTGAGAAGAGGATTGGGCCCACCAGCCAGTCACTCTCCACGCGGCCCATGCCTCCAAGAGTCTTGTCTCGTTTATATTCCCCGTTCGCAGCCATGTAACTATTTTTTCTTTTTGACTTGAGAGATTCGCAAGTCATTAACCAGTTGAATCCTCCACGCAAGAAATTAAGTTGAAGTCTAGCCTATTTGATTAATTGTAGTAATAAAGCACATTCGTTTTGGCACAAAATTAACCAAAAAGGTGTGTGAAATGTTGGGAAGGAACTCAGAAGACAAATACTAATTAAAAAAAAATGCTATGCTAGCGACGTTTGCTAGATCTGTGAAGCACTAAGGAATGATCATGAGAAATTTCCACACCCTCCTTTAAGTATGTACTTACAGATAACCTAACTATTTTTCTCAAGTGTGCTTAGCAAATTATTTATCATGTGGCCCGCAATTTCTTCAGTTTTGCACATGTGTACATAGATAAATATTATTATGTTGATGCCGGACACCTAGATATACTTGGCAAATCTTGTGTTTTGGCAAGTTGCTAAAATATTTGCCAAGTCAAAATTTGTACTCTCTCCAACAGTTTGCCATTTGGACTTGGTAAATTAAAAATTAGGCCCACAAAGGACAACAGAATCAACCGCAACCGGCCGGGCCCTAGCGTGGTCTCTTCTCCTCCTCACGCGACTCTCTACTGCGCGCCGCTGCTGTTTCTCCTTTCGTTGCCGTAGTGATCAATCAGTTCCAGGCGCAGCTCGCCATCATCCTCCCGTCGCCCATCAGGTCCAGGCACATGAACTAGCAAGTATGGATCAGTACCAACTTGAATCAGAGGTATGAACTAGCAAGCATGGATCAGTACTAACATGAAGTACGTACAGGAAGGCATGGAGATCGACGGGAAGAGGAAGAGGAAGATGAAGGACGACGTACCTGATCCTCACGACCGACGAGATTGCAGAAAGACGTACATCATTTCTATTTCATTTTGACAAAAAACAAAATTTATCCGTCTATAAAACGCCAATTCAATGGTATACGAGTATAAAGAATCCCTTTTACCACACGCAAGTCTCAAATATTGCAGAAAGATGCAGTCCAAAATAAATGTTCCACAAATAGTATAATTATTAAATCAGTAGCTTCTGCTATATTATTATGAGACTGTTAGGAAGCAAGTCAGCAAGCATCTACTAGTGCTAAAAAAAACTAAACCAAATCAGCAAGCAAGAACAATCTAAAGATTTATCACATCTCTAGGAATATTCTGAACTAAAATCACGCACCTGCAGACGAGGAGGGCAAGAACGAACAATAGCAGAGCAGCTCACGCCCGGATCTCAGCAACCCACTAAAATCCGACAAAGATCCCTACCTACTTCAGTTAATTAGGAGCTAAACCAAAACGGCCAACCTAGCCCAGATGAATCTTGAATGGAGGTGCGCCAAACCTTGAGGATGAATGAAGCACGCACCTGGAGACGAGGGACAACGGGAGCCTGCCTCTTGCGCCCGACGCTGGATGTTGGCGTGAGCAGGGTAGGTGCCGCCTTCGCGCCTGACGCTGGCTGCCGGCCCGCACCGGGCAGGCTCCGCCTCCGCGCCTGCGGCTTGGCCTCCGCCCCTGCGTCTGCCTGCTAGCGCACACAGGGCAGGCGCCGCCTCCGCGCGCGTGGCTCCGGCGCGCGTCGGGCGGGGCTGGCTGGTGTGCGCCGTGTGGTACGAGTGGTGGCGGCGGCGGCGGCGGCAGATGCGTCCTGAGTAGACACCGAGAAAGAAGAGTGAATGGATTGGGCTCGGCGACGTGCGGGCTTGGCGACCGTCGACCTCGCGACGACGGAGCAGGATCGGTGGCCAGGGATGAGATCGCGGTAACCAGAGGAGGAATTTTCCTCGCGAGCGCGGGAAGGGAAGCGCCGGTCGCGCGCGAGGGATAGCAAGTAGGATCCGCACGCGGAAAGATGCGCGCGCGAACATGATAATTGGCAAGTTGGGAAAAATAGCAAGTGAATTTAGCAAACTGTTGTAGTAAGTAATTTTGGTTGTTTTGCCAAATTTTGAGGATGGCAACCTCTTTTAATAAACTGTTGGAGATGCTCACCATATAAGGGTTAAAGGTATCATGTGCCACAGTGGAAAAAGAGGTCCAATTTCAAGTGGTGATCAGGAGCTCTTTAACCATTTGCATTCAAGTATTCCGAACGCAGTGGAGCCCTCATTTGGTGTGCTGAAAATGAAGTGGAGAATCCTTCTCAAAATGCTGAGTTATCCGCTAAAGAAGTAAAAGATGATTCTTGTAGCAACCATGTGTCAACATAACTTCATTTGTGAGATAATGCACTTTAAATATAGATTTTCATAAATGCAATCAGAATTCTGATTATGTGGCCGCTGTACCATTTACGGTATAGAAAACATATTCCTTCATAAAATGTAGGTGATATACATCAACTTCAGAAACTAATTATCTGAACATGGATAAATTCTGAAATAACCTTGTAAGGGCAATCCATAAAACACTACTACAGAAACTTTAATAGTGGCGAGCATTTTTTTTATTAACGGTAGCGGTTTTTGCAACCGCCACCAAGCAAAGGTCACGATTAATTCGGATTAAACGTGGCGGTTGGGATTGACTGCCACGGTTAATCAATCTGTTTTTTTTTAAAAAGCCCAAATAGGCCTAGATCTATGCGCCGCCCTAGATCCGTCTACACCACCCTGATTCGCCACCATGGACAATAAATCATTTACCGTGGCGGTCAAAAAATAACCGCCACAGTTAATCATTTACGTGGCGGTCAATTTTAACCGCCACGATAAATAAAACACACCCGCCACGGTAAATAATGGCAGTCATTTTACTTGGTGGTTGAATCTTTGTGACCGCCATGGTTAATAAAAAGCGCACCGCCTCGCAAAATCATTTCTCTAGTAGTGAAATGTGATGTTTATATGTGTACCTTTATTAACAAAACATGCCTCTATATATTTAGCCGAGCCATGGCTCCACTATATAAAGAATCCACTAATTATTGATTGCCAATCATTCATATTATTATTTTTTATTTCAAAAGTAGTCAAATATAAAAACATCTAGAAATATACAGTTTAGTTGTTGTAACAAGTTAAATACCTGAAGGAATCTTGGGCATTTGTCTTCTCTTACCCGGCCCATTCATCACAAGTCTGGAGAAAAATATGCTACACTACAAAAGCCATAGTTGGAGCTATTTTCACCATAGCTGGAGATCTACTAATAGGTCATAACAAGGCTAGACCTACCGAGACCACAGGGCAGAAGACGTGACATACACGATCCTTAACGAGACAAATCTCGCAAAGGATTGTCACTCCATGCTGGTAGGTCTAGGATATTGGGTCTTTGGAGGGGGGGGGGGATTCAGTTTAGGGCGTTGTTACCCTTTTTTTGTTGAAGAGTAGGCGTGTAGTATGTTACATCCCGTCGGCTTGAAGAGGAGATTCAAATGACTACAAGTAGAGTTTAACAGCATGGCGCCCACAATCATGTTCTTGAAATTATTTTTGAAGAAAAATGTCATCTTAGGCCAAGGAGACTAAGGAGCTTGAGCCATGGGTTGGATGAAGGAGTTTCTTTTGTTGAAGAGTAGATGTGTAGAATGTCACATCCTGTCGGCTTGAAGAGGAGATTCAAATGACTACAAGTAGAGTTTGACATGGCGCCCACAATCAAATTCTTGAAATTATTTTGAAGAAAAATTTCATCTTAGGCCAAGGAGACTAAGGAGCTTGAGCCATGGGTTGGATGAAGGAGCCGATGGAGGAAGAGAACAAGATCATGGGAAATGAGAGTGAGGAGGAGGAAGGTTGTCTTTGGGGCCAGCCAGGGGATGATGTGTTCGCAGGAAGGGTGGCCAAGTAGGAAGGTCACGCCCTCATGAATGGCCAGTTAGGGAGATCGCGTTGGTGGGAAGGGTAAGATGGATCTTAGGGCATGTTTGGTTTGTAGCCATAGTCTATCATAATTAACCTTAGGCAATTATGCCAACCATAAAAAGTGTGGCTAGCAAATTGGTTGCCATACATTGCCTGCCAAAGAAAATCTTATCATATTTTTTTATTCTATAAAATGCAGAGCCCAAAAGCATGATGTCTAAGCTTAGTTGTCAATTAAACACTTACCAACTTGGTTAAGCTTGACTAAGGCAAAATATGGCTAGCAATCAAACTTAGCAATAAGGAGAAAATAATACAAACGGAGTGAACCAATTAGGAGACTGGTGGTGCAAAAGGAGAAAAGTTAGCCCCAAGTTAAGTACTACTATACGTATCAGGAGAGCTATATATAGGCTTGTACTCCCTCCATTCTATATTCTTATGGGCGTCGTCTAATCTGTTTATTTTAATTAAATTATAAGATATTTTGATTTTTTGAGCCTAGACTTATATGTTTCTACTCCCTGCATTCTAAATTACTATATATTTTGACTTGTCTAACTTTTATTATGTATTTAGACATAATATATATTTATTATGTATATATAGTAAAAGTTATGTATCTTAAAAAATGTCTCATAATTTGGAACGTGAGGAATGCAAATCAGGTGGCAACCAATGACATTACTCCCGAATCAATCACGTGTGTTCAGCTCAAGGTATTTAAAATGTTAGAGGTCAATGCTGTCAAAAAAAAATGTTAGAGGTCAAGGTATACTATAGGACTAGTAGTATTTGCAGAAGCACAAATGTGAAATTTTATTGGACTTGTTTGGATCTCCTAAGAAGCATGAGAATGAGATGGAGAAATGAGAATGAAATGTAACAACTTAATTTTTTTATTCAGAATTTAATTTCTACGTTATTGTCAAACATCAAGATTCTCACTATGAGATTAAGATCCAATTATGCCCTTCGCATCCACATTTGAACTGCACTCCTAGTGTGTTCTAGTTCCAGCTGTAGCGGGTAGCGAACGAATTAAAGCACAGCCATTGGAGTCTATATCCGTAATGTTCAATCCATTGGCATTACTGGCAGCCGAGGACAGCGAACAACACTAGATCCGACCGCGGGGGGGAGCTGAGATCGCAACTGCCTCGGTCATGTCCATCTCCTCCGGCGCCATCCCTTCCGGCAGCTTCCAGTCGAAGTGAAACAGCAACGCCGCGAGCGCGAGCTCAACCTGCGCCAAGCCGAACGCCGTGCCGGGGCACATCCTCCTCCCGGCGCCGAACGGGACGAACTCCAAAGTCCAGCCCCTTGAAGTCCCTCCCAGTCCGCTCAAACCTCTCCGGCACGAATTCCTCGGCCGACTCCAGTGCGCCGGATCCCCTGCCTATCGCCCACGCGTTCACGAGCACCATGGCGCCACGAGGCACGTCGTAGCCGAGCACTCGGCACGGCTCGCGGCACTCCCGCGGCAGCATCAATGGCACCGGCGGGTGCAGCCGAAGTGCCTCCTTGATGACGAGCCGAAGGTAGTGGAGGGTGCCCAGGCTGTCCTCGGTCACCGCGTCATGGCCAGCGAGTGCCTTCCGGATCTCACCCTGCGCCTTCCGCATAATCGACGGGTTCCGCATCATCTCGACCATCTTCCACACCAGCGTCGTCGCCGACGTCTCGCTGCCCGCACTAAACAGATCCTGCGAGAGAAAATGCCTTTGAAGTAACGAGGGCCGAATACAATCTGTGACGATCGGGGAGAGTTCCTCGATCGGGTAGCTGCATTTTCAGTAACTGAATATAGTAGTTCACAGCATGTCAACATATTCAGTTAGCTTTGCAGTTTTTCAGTGTTTAATTTAATCAGGTTGGAATGCATGTAGCAGCTTACCTGGTGAAGTGTTTTCTGAATCCACGTAAAGAGCTGCAGAAAATGATTGCTGCTATATATTTAGCTATCTTGATTGTAGTACATGATGTTTCTACAAGACAAACATGCCCTGAATCTGACATGATCCTTACTCAAGCAGTACTATAATAGTTAGCTTTGTTTGCTCCAGCATCGACATCTTGTTTTATCCCAATAGCACTGTCACAGTTCACCTACTACAGAGATACACTTGTATTTTGAGTGAGCAGTATTCTCCACTCGAGCCCATTTTTGTTAACCTGTTAATTTGTGATGTCTCGACAGTGACCAATATACAGCCATGGTAGCTACCTTTTGCAAGGTTAGCTACTGTTATTGTGCCCTCGCTGTCATAATATTTGATTTTTCTAAGTCCTTAATTATATATTTACCTTGTCCACCGGTCACTATTGCTGTGTGAGTCCTTGGCTGCACTTTTTAGCAAAGCCAGAAATGCGTACCGTGATAAGTTGTTTTCCATTACTATTTACCACTATGTTGCACTACCTTCAGTAGAGCACCTGAGTATTAATATGTCTTTTGTTGTTGCGGCAGATGTCAAGGTTTGGGGGACTACAGCTCGCCGATGGTGGGATGACGAGGGACGAACTGGATGTTGACCTTTACCTCTTCATCATTGCCGGGTTCGAGGGCTCGAGGAGAAACAAGCGCGAAGAAAAAAGTTCCGCGGATCGCCGCCGGGTCGCCGCAAAAGTGCCACGGACATTTCATTGAGGTCACAATCGTATCTACTTGGACTACGTTACGGGCTGACCAAGGTGTATACAAAGGAAAGACATTTCTCTCAAGCGAGGTTTGATGTCCAAAGTCGCCTTTTTCGCGATAGTGGATGCAGTGGAAGTCTCACGATGACTATTTCCCGTCGAAGTCCGATGCCATTGAACTTTGGTGCCTCCCATACGTATAGTTCTTTGCGGTCGTTCGATGCTTGCCTACGGTATCTCAAAATTACCTTTTGATGAGTATGTGAGGATGGGAGAGAGCACAATCATTGAGTGCGGTCCTCAAGCATTTTGCAAGGTCGCTCGAGGTTCGCGTGAAGAATATTTGAGGGCCCCCAATGCCCGTGACACAGCCCAGGCTGTTGACAATGAATAGTGCAAGAGGGTTCCCGTGTATGCTTGGTTCGGTTGACTGCATGCATTGAAAATGGACAAGTGTCCAAAGGGTTGGAGAGGAGCATACGAAGGGAAAGAAGATGGGCCATGATCCTTGAGGCGCTTGCATCACAAGATCTATGGATCTGGCATGCATTCTTCGGCCTTTCCTCGTTCTTCATGATATCAATGTGTTGCGCCGCCTCCACTCTTTTCAAAGTCCACCTGCGGGGCGGCACCACAAGTCGAATACACGGTCAATGGAAACAAGTACACAATGGGGTACTATCTGCCGCATGGGATATACCCGGCGGCAAAGATTTTGTCAAAGCTTTTCAAAGACCCCGGGGCAACAAGAAAGTCCATTTCACAATGGCACAAGAAGCTGCGTTGAAAAGGGTACTCAGGGCTCGCTTTGCAATTGTCAGGGTCCCAAGCAAGAATGGGCGTAAGGAAGATCGTGGTACATAATGCAAGCTTGTGTAATCTTGCACAACATGATAATTGAGGATGAGCGAGATACGAAGATGACTTCAACTACCATCAAGGGCATCCCGGTGTTGCAACTACTGATTACCAACGTAATCCTCTTGTGCTAGAGGATTTCACGAAGATACACCTACGAGATTGAGGATAGATCTTTACATGAGCGAATTTCGATGATCTAGTAGAGCACTTGTGGGCGATTCATAGTTCTAGGTAGTCGGAGATTTGAGGATCACTTGTGGATCGATGATCAGCATTGACATCTATCTGTCTAAATTATGTAATATGGAGGATTTTTATAATAAAGTTGTTTTGTAATATGGAATTACCAGTTTCTGTGCTCTACTTTGTCTATCCTGCCTACTTTGTCTATCTGCCTTGTGTCGATCCTTGTGACTATGATCAAAGATTGATCGGTATCTGTGCCTTGTGTTCCCTGATGGTTGTGTTCCCTGTTGAGCACTATTGTCAATTAATGCTATTGTCATACATTTCAAACTCAGTTCAGTTCAGTTCCCTGATGGTTGGTTTTTTTTATTAATATTGATCTACTACTACAGTTCAGAACAATCTATGGGGTGTCAGTTCCACATTGCGCTACCGGCCGGTCATCGGTCGCCCGCACCACCTCGCCGGCGCGCTCCCGCACCGCTGCGCGACGACGCGCGTCGCCACGGCCCTCTAACGACGCTCCGGTTCGGCGAGCTCCGCGCCGTGGTGGTCTCGTCCCCATCCGCCGCGCGAAAGACCATGAGAACCCACGACGCCGTTTTTTCTCGTCGAGGCCGCTGAGCCCGAAGATGGAGCTGGGCTACCAGGGCGCCGATGGCATCATACGGTGACGGGTGGCGGCAGCTCCGGGAAGATCTGCGCGCTGGAGCTCCTCCAGTCATTCCGCGCCATCCGCGAGGACGAGGTCGGGCTCCTCCTCCGTCCATGGCGAACCTCAGCGACGGATATCGGGGGTACGTCACGGACTCCACGGTGCGCGCCATCATCGGGAGCCGGTTCAGGGGACCGCGACGCGTACTTGCGGCTGCTGCAGGAAGGGCTCAGGATCAAGCCCGATGACCCTGCCTGACCTCTTCCCGTCCTACCGGGACGCGTACCTACGGCTGTGTAGTTAATAATTTTTCATTTCAAACCATACATTAAGAGAAAATTATGTTCGGATCTGTCATATTTGAAATTGAAATTATTAAAATGATCTTAGATGGAGAAACAACCCATACAAAAGTTATG
>JADLZL010006757.1:0-28861 GCA_015844335.1 Chrysopogon serrulatus | reverse complement strand
ATATGCTTTGCTTTGATATGTAGTAAGTGGAATGCAATGGTAGAGAGAAAAAAAGGTCTATATTTGGCTATAGTTTCCTATGCCGTTCATAATGTAAATATAATATAGTTTATCGTGTTTTTCTTTAACCTGGCTCATCCACATATCCATCCATTCCATCCACATCCACATCCACATCCATCCATACATCTCACCACACTCTCACTCTCTAGTCATCAAGAAGACTCCCCGCTCCTCCTTGCCTCAACGGCCTCACTGAATCCAAAAAGACAGGGAGAAAAGAATTGACACCTCTCACTATAATGAACATATGGTACTCACGGAATGTCCATACCGGGACACGGCTATACATATAGATTTAGTAACTCCGCAAAGCTTGTACACCTAGAACCACAAGATCACCATCATCGATGATGCCTCGCCTAGGGCTGATACCAAGCCACCGCCTAACTAGCCTGATGCCACTCTACCACCTAGCTCTAGGGCACCCTGAGATCCACCAGCACCAATGAGACTGTGAGACGTGGTACGGATCCCCGAGGGTTCCACGTTGTCTCGGGAGGGTGTGGGTCTCGGCACCGTACCTCCTACACTATCACCTACCAACCTAGTAGTAATAGCGGGGGTCAGCTAGCCATCAAGTCATTTCCGTCCATCGAGGAACGAGTGGTGTGTGTACGAAATGGTCCCATGAACAGCACCCCCAATCAGTCCTTAGAAGGACCCGCACGGGATATCTTCACAAGGGGCTCAACGCCTCGTGCCTCGATGGCACCTCCATTCCGTTTCGTCCCATGAAGACACTCCTCCCGAAATCTACTCACACGACATGTACCCGCCACAGGTACTCTCACATAGGGAGTGCCCAGATCACACTCTCCCGACCAGACTTTTTCCCCGACTCATTGTAGGTCCCGCCCGATCGACACAACCCTCACCATACACCCAAGACACACGCCAAGATCTCTCCCTTGTTAACCCAAGATCCAAACCACGGCACCATGTGCCTTAGCCACACAAGCATGTATGAGTAAAGTGTAAGTGTGTAGCAAATATCATGAAGTAGACGGGCACCTATCCTAGCAGCGGGTGTGTAGGAGAAAGGTTGTGTCAAGGTAATGGTTTATCAAGCAATCTACCATGCATCCTATCTCGCTCATTTGCATAAAGTAAAAGCACTAGTAGCTACATATTGCATGCCTAATAGGATTCTATGAGGTTGGGTGGGATGTGGCACCTATTTAAAGCAATCCATAGTCATCCATATCCAGTTGTCCTCGTGCCACCTGCCTCCTGTGGGTCTCTAGCCGGTCCATCGTCACCGCGATGCAACTACCTCGGTATAGCGACAAACAAGGCAAGGAGGAATCAATCCCTAACCAAAATCAATACTCCCCCAAAAGGCAATAAGATACAGAAGGAACTAGATAACTCCAAATAAACACTAAAAAGACTTAGCCCTCATGGAGAGTGTCCAATCCTCAGGCTCCAAACCAACAGAAGTGGTTGTTTGTTAAGCATAAGCTCGGATCGAGGCCTCAAAATAGCCAGTACCCCCTGGGTCGACCATGTCAACCTGTACGGCTCTACGAGAAGAGGCTTTGATCATAACTTAACTTAAACAAATACCACGGACAAATACCACGGCTTGTGGCCTCTCAATCTGAACATCATGGAAATTGGCGGGAACCAGAGGATCACAAGCAAGAGGGACAGGAAAAATAGGAACAATAGGGTTTGGCCCTTGTGGCCTTTAACCTGCAAGTCGTAACCACTAATAGGAATCAAGAGGAACGAGTAACGCAAAACCGAAGGGTTGTGACTTGGTTCCAAGGTACGTCAGCTTTCCCGCCATGACAACCGACGGTAGCAAAAGAGATTGGAACACGAACAGCAGAGGAGCAGCTACAGGCCCTCTCGACCCACAAGACACAACAATGTCGAGAGCCGAGAAATGAGTAGCACCACAGGGGAAGAGAGAAAGAGAGTTAGCTAGGCATGTCCATGTCACGCTTGGTCACATCCTCGATGAGGATGGTTTTCCAATGGTCGATCCAGTCGACTCGCATAAGTCCGAGAATAGGACATAGACCATAGCTTCGCTAACTAGAGGAGGTAGTCCGGTCTTTGATCCAATCATCATGGTTGAGATGGGATCAAAACGTAACGGGCTAGCGGGAAGAATAGAAGGTAGAAATAAGAGGGAGCGATGGTCTACCCTTCAATGCACATGCCACGGCAAAAAGGCGAGGCATCGAAGAGGGGCGATGCACGAGAGATCACGAGTGCCTAATCCACTTGTAGGGTACCTCAACCAAGGTGCACTATATGCACTAAGGCATTCTTAGAGTTCTCAGCGATGCATGAGAGATCACGGGCGAGAAGGCATGGCACAGGCATAGATATAGATATCAAGTGCATAAAGAAAAGTGGGGCTTTTGCCGATGTTGAGGATGGCGTCGGCGGGTTTCGAATGTTGGACCTTGGCGGGGACGACGTCAAGGATGGTTGGGCTCCTGTGAAGCATCGTCGAAGGTGGCAGGAGGGTCACGGCCAACTGGCCTTGGCCCTGGCTAGCTGTAGCTTGTCGGAGCCACTCGTAGCCAGGTCTGGCCGCCTGCAGCCACCCCAGGCCAGCTGCTGGCCAGCAGCGGCTGGCTGTTTCCTTGGGCCACAGCTGGCTGTGGCTAGCTGCGGCGGCGCCCGGTGGCTGGGAGCTGGCTGGAGTGCGTCTCCACGCGGCTGGGAGGTAGTCGGAGCTCCGGAGGATGGTGCGGTGACATCGGGACTCTTCAAGGAGTGGGGAAGCAATGGCACGAAGGCCGGTTTCAGTCGTGCAGCAATAGATCATGCCAAAGTGGGGTTTTTGGTGTCTTTGTAGGCTCACCCTGCGACGTTCTCCGTGAGGTGGGCTTTGGCTGGTGGTGTGGTGATGAGACCCGGCTCGGCAACCAACGCCGAGGTTGGCGTGGTGAGGAGGATCGGCGACGGCGGGCAGACCGAGCCGAGGTGGAGCTGACCGGCCGACGCCGTCAAGACGCCGGGTGGCACGGCTCGCTGCTGTTGCATACGCGCGTGGCGGGGCCGCGGCGGGCGCTACCGGAGGCCGGCGTTGAGGCAAGACGCAACCGTGGGCGATGGCGATCACGCGGCACGCTGCGGCGCTACTACTGGCGTGGTGGTGCTCAGCGTGGTGAAGAGCGTAAGAGCGCGCAGCGAAAGGAAGGAGGCAGATGGCCGGGGCGGGCTTCCTGGAAGAAGGAGGAGAAACGGCGGCGGGGCTTAGAAAAGAAGGAGGGAGCGCGCGGTGGCTTCCTAGAAGAAGGAGGAGAAACGCGGTGGGTGGCGGCAAATGGAGCTCTTATATATGCACGGCGAGCTAGGGGCTTGGAGCTTTGGACGGTGATCCTCGGCATCTGCGCGGCCACCTCGCCACGCGACGTGCATTGGCACGGACGTCGAGAGCGGCGCGGGTGCCGAGGGAGCGGGCGCGCGTGGCATAGCGGGCGGCGACGCCGAGAGCTCGTGCCCCCTAGGGTTGGCGTGGGGCGCCCGGCCGGAGCCCAACTGGGCCTCACGGCCATTAGCGGGCCCAAGCAGAGAGAGGAAGCTGCGTGTGGGCCTCGACGGGAGAGGGAGAGCACGCAGTGGGCCTCGCGCTAGTCGCTCTAGCGGCTCTGGGGCTGGGCCCAAGGGATAAGAAAGGGTTTTTCTTTTATTTGCTATAATCATATGAGGGGAATTCTAAGGAATTTAGGGGTAAAGCAAGAGAGGTTTGTGAGAGAAACCAATTATGATTCCGAGATAAGATTTTTAAGGAAGAAAATTGAATGGGGAAAAAGGGATTCTCTCCCCCTTCTATGATCCTAGGTTTGAGAGGGGTCAAAAGAGGATTAAGAGAATTCAAAAAGGAAATGTGGGAAGAAAGGAAAAAGCAATGGAAATGTTCCCCTTGATTTTGTGAGGTTGGGTCAATGGATTTTTCAGAAAGACATAGAGAGGATTTACGAGATTTATTTAAGTGGAGTTCAATGGAGAATTAGCGAAAGGAATTTCCCTTGATGACTCTAGAAGTTTTGTGGGAGAATTAGATGAAGATTGAAAGGAATTGCTATGGACTTGTGCTCTTCACGCATGGAACCCGAAACGAACTCAAGAGCGTTAGCACTCTGCTACAAGCATTGTTATATGAAATGCAACGATTTACTAGCAAACTTCTCCTTCGTTTGACTAAAATCGACCTAGCTCTACAAGCTTCACACATTGCAGGAAAAAATTTTAAAAAGTTCAGATTTTCGGTGTTTGGTAACCCGGGATGTTACAGTAAGATAAAGAGATATACTAGACCCCAAGCCTCCACGACGAGATCCGAAAAGAAGTCTCTCAACTCTAGCTCTCAAGTTGCTAATCTACTACATTGAAGAGTCTAGCACTAATCTCCCTAGTGTGTTGATTTTCATGAGAGTATGATCCTCAATGGGACACCTCTCGAATGGAACCCAGATAAAATATGAATTAGGGTTTCAGGGGATTGCCTCCCCCTAGGATCTAGGGCTGCTTTTATAGCCCAGGGCGGTGAATGAGAGCCATCGGATCAAACCGACCTCGAGGGACGGTGGAGATTCATCCTCAAAGGTGGTGGAACCCGTGGGTCAAAGTGGGCCGCAATTGGGCTTAGAGTGGGACTAGCCAGCCGGGGGTGGGACCGGCCAGCCCACTTTTGTGGCGGCTGGGCCCCTCCCTCTGGCAGTGGGTCTTGGGCTCCATCTTGAGTCATAATTTGTAGGTGTCGTGAGTAGAATCATTCTTTGTTGTCAGTTTGCTTGTTTACCTACCACGGGCCTTGGTATGTGGGATCTCTCACATTTAGTCCCGGTTTGTATTAAAAACCGGGGCTAAAGTTTACTGTTCACACCTACCACGAGCCTTGGTATGTGGGACCTCTCATCTTTAGTCCCAGTTTTTAATACAAACCGGGTCTAATGGTGAGAGGTTCCCACCTATCACCATGCTCGTCACCCTTATAAAAACCGGCCAACACGCGCGCCATGCATATCCACAGCCAGAAGTCTGCCTTACTCACGTCTCTCTGTTCTTTGCCCTATTAGCTTATATCCACAGTTCAACACTACATATGACCTCTCTGTGGGAGAAAGCCCTACACATATGTCTAGTCAGCAATGATGAACACATAATGAGGTATTAGAAGAATGTTTTTGAAGATAGAGAAGATAGAGCCACGGCGGAGCTTCCGAAAGCTGGGAGTGAAGCCTACGCAATATAATTGTTGCATGGGCTGTCAGCGAGGTTGATGGATCCGTTCAATCCTGTGTGCTCTAGACTGTCTGGTGTGTACCCATACCCCTCGGTGTGCTCTGGACTATCTGTGAGGCATGGGTTCATCACAGCCTCGCCAATGCCCCTAAGCTTCTGTCTTCAAGAAAGCGTGGTTCGTTATCCACCTCCGGCATGCTCTAGTGCCTATTCGACCCCCCAGTGTGGTGCTAGAAGAATGTTTTTGAGATGGTTATTTTATAATGTCTTGATACACTTTGATTATAACATTTGCCTATTTAGATATAGGTTCTGTTATCGTATATGTTGGTGGCCGATTTAACGTGCGGTGAACAATATATTTTACCTCTTTGTCGGATGGAGAAATTTTGTGTGAATTTTTAGAATTTAAAATTAGAATTCATAATATTTTTTGAAATGACCTCGGACTAAGAAAATAACCTAAACAAAAGCAAAAGCAACCTAACTACATTCCCAATTATTAAAAAATATAATTATAATTGAGGGAATATATTATAAAACATTTTAAAAATATAATTAGAGTTTATAGCATGTATTAAAAAATTATAACTGTAGTTGTATATGAATATGAAAGTAATAAAAGGATATAAAGAAAACCTGTTGCATTGGCGGAAACGAACTGCTGTGTAGGCAAGCAGTTTTTGAGAGCGCCAAAAATTTGCTTCAGTCCTAGGTAGGACCACGAACCGGGACTAAAAGTGATTTAGTCCCGCTTAAGAAATCAACCGGGACTAAAAGTTTAATTGATATATTAAACTTTATTATTTCAAGTTGATATTTTTATTAGCATGGTTATGATTTAGTGATGTACGTATTCTATGATTTTGTCAAGATCTTTCATCTCCTACAAATACATGAATAAATTAACCATGGTTAACTTTGTTTATTTATGAAGAGAGGCAAAATAGATATTTTTAGTGCAAAACAATATTTTACTATGTAGTTCTCATCATGTAGAGTCTAAAAGATTTTATGGTATAATTTTAGGTCACTTATATGATTTGATATCTATTTTATAAAAAGTATTTTGTTGGCCACAGTGTCCACTAACCAATTTGTTAAGAACTAGAGTGTCTTTCAATAAATCGCTCGAAAATGGGTGTTTGCCAAGAAAGAGCCATCACATGGCATGTCCAAATGCAATTTTTCTCAATTAATTAATATATGAACGAATAAATATTATTGAGCTATAAAACTATTAGGGAAAAAGTCTACATCACCCTCTCAATTATGAGGAGTGGATTACTTAACTATGAAACCGTCTATTCTACCCCCGAACTTTCCAAAATAGGTCAAATTATCCCCAAAGCGGTTTTGAACGGTGGTTTTTTTCTGATAAATTGATTTTGTCTTTTTCTTTTTATTTATTTCTACTTGAATTTTTGAAAAATCATAGTAAATTAAGAAAAATCATAAAATAGAAAATCTAATTTTATTGGACTCCACATGAGTAGATCTACACAGCGAACATATAATATGTATGTTTTAATATAAAGTTTTTGTTCAAACTTTAGATCTATGTTTTTCTGTAATTAATTGGAATAATTTATAGTCATAGTCTCTATAGTCGAAATGTGGTAAAATTTTTTATGGTGGGCTTATTATTATATGCTTGAACTATAGTAAAAATTTCATACTCATTGGATATATAACTTATTTATAGATTTATTTAGGTTTATGCTTAAATTTTTGCTTGTTAAATATAAATTAATTTATAACTAAGTTATACATGATTCAATGACTTTGAAATTTTTATTATAGTTTAAGGATACAATAATTAGCTCACCATAAAAATTTCACCACTATTAGACCATAGAAACTACGACTATAAATTATTCCAATTAATTATAGAAAAGCATAGATCTAAAGTTACAGCAAAAATTTTATACTAAAGCATACCATATTATATATTCATGTGTAGATCTACTCATGTGGAGTCCAACCAAATTAGATTTTCTATTTTATGATTTTTTCTGTGATTTACTATGATTTTTAAAAATTCAGCCAAAATAAATAAAAAGAAAAGACAAAACTATGTCACTGTAGCAAAACCACTGTTTAAAAGCGCTTTGGGCGGTAATTTGACCTGTTTTGGAAAGTTCAAGGGGGTAGAATAGACGGTTTCATAGTTAAGAGTGTTCCCATAGTTGGGGGTGATGTAGACTTTTTTCTAGACTATTAGAGGCCTAATCATAGAGTGGCAGAGGGAGGAATGACAATGATCAGCATGTACAGAATCCAATCGGTTACTACAAAATGTGGCAAGTACTCTATACTATTTCATCAAGCACTACAACTTTGACATAAATTTGCTATCCCCATGATGATCTTAAAGAAATTTTAATTTTGACATAAATTTTGTCTTTGTCCAACTTCATTTAATTCGAAAAAGCTATGAAATTATATTATTTATGTTGCCGCTATTTTGAAAGACCATTGACTTAGTCACCGGCTCTTGAACATTGTTTTTTTAAAGAAGGGTGACTAAGTAAACCGTCCTCAGCAATCACCTATTTTCTAGGGCGGTTGACATAACAATTGTCCCTCAAAATCATACTTCGAGCTTTTTCCTTAAGCCCCTTACGCCGACCGCCCTTGGAAATTGATAATCTGTGAACATGTATTTTTAGCATGGTTTACTTAATCAAAAAATGTGATTTTAGTGACAGTTTATACGCTACAATGCCTCTAGAAAAGCCAGTTAGAGACTTTGCTCAGTAATCAACCCTTGAAAAAAATATGACGATATCTGAAGAATCATTTTTTTTTAAGAATGATATCTGAAGAATCATTTCCATTTTTCGTTATTTTTTTCTATCCATTTCTGGAGCTATATTCATGTTGTGATTACTAGAATATATATAAATAGTATTTGCATTAGCCTCCCTTCTTCATTACTGCTGTTTGTGTCTGTTTTGTGAAGTTTGGTTGGAACTTCACAAACCGTATGGGTGTTTCGTGCTTCCCTTTGTGGGCCAAGCTCACTAGATGGGCTGAGCTCTGTTTTACTTTTCTGTTTGGGTGTGTTCGCCTTTTGGTGTTGAGTTGTTTCCTGACACTTAGCTGTGTACCATGCATCTACGGATGGTAGAGGCTGGAACTTGGTTCGCTTTTATCTAAAAAATATTTACTATTACCTTTTTACTCTTTTATTATTATTATGTGCATTCCATCCCTTAAACCCTGTTTTTACCAATCCCGTTTATTGTTCTTCTCTCTCCTCCAAGGCATCAGAAGGTGCCCTATGTGGTCTACCGAGCCTTGGACACACCAGCGCACAATGGGGTCCCTTCCTGGCGAGCGTTCGTTGAGCTAACAGGCAGACTAGTCTGTCAAAATATTTTTTTTAATGCACTGCAATGTGCTCTCCGCAGCATGTTTGGCTCTTTTAACATAAAGCATAGTATTATAACTTCTTCTAAACTCAAATTGGTTGCACGAGAAAAAAAATTATGTCCAACTTTTGTGCTACAACTTTACAAAGCAGCAGCAGTTGTAACACCCCAGAAGAAAACAACAACATATATTTCCTTCTGGAGTATTACCACACTATCATCTAACAAGAACACTTCATCAGAGAATACGGAAGCACAATCATCATCTAAGTTGAACATTAAATTAGGTCTTCTACGATGACATATCAATTAAACAAAGTTGAGCTGATCGAATAGACTCATTACAACATAATTGTTTGTTTGATGTGTATATATCGACTCACAAAGCATCCTCATAGATCATGTACTTGAGATGGGGAAACAAGCGTATGAGGTTTATGGAAAACTTCAGCAAGCAAACTGTTTTGGCTAAGTTATTTAAATCACAGTTGATTAAACATCAAATTTAAATAGCATAATAGTAGATACTTCAATATAATAGATAAACAAATAAAGTAGATACATCAATTGCTTAATAGAAATATAAATATACTAAAAACAACAAATGTAATTGATGCAATACAATGCAAATGCGAATGATGCAATGTAATGCATGACTTCACTTCTACCCACGTGTCCCAAGGAAAGGGAGTGATGGCTGCAACCACATTGTTTATCAACGTGTGTTGCTGCAACCACATTGCTCATTAATGTGCGTTGATGTACCAGTACTTACCGCACCAATTTAGCTTCTATCTACATTTGCTCTGTTGCTTTTTTGTTATCAAAACTTTCATACTCCTGTGTGTGATGATGTTTGGACCTGCTCGAACTTGCTTTGGGTTACTTTTCCTTTGTGGACGCTGGTGTGTTCTCCAGTCTTCTGGTCAATGGATATTGCCTTAATCTACTCATTCTTTTGTCTACTCTTGCTAGTCATAGTAGATGGCTTCCTTAACCAATAGTTTACCCATGAATACACATAATTGGCATATTCTCTATTGGAATGTTCGTGGCATCAATGCATCTAAAAAATGGAACGCTGTTAGAGATAAAATTGAGGAAAGTGCTAGCTCAGTGATATGCATTCAGGAAACAAAACACGAAACTTTTGATCACCACTACATCAGAAACTTTGCGCACATCATAAACTTTGTGCCTCATCGATTCGATTATTTTCATTTCATCCCTTTGTCTAGGGCCTCTAGAGGCATCCTTCTTCTGTGGAATAGTATTGTTTTCTCCGGTGTTGTGCTAGACAAGAAGCCCTTTGGCATCATGGTGCATTTTACTTCAGTCCATAGCTCGGATGATTGGAAGCTTACTACAGTTTATAGCCCATGTGATGAGCCGACTGGGTCCCAATTCATCACCTGGTTTCGCAACCACACCATTGCAGATTCTGAGAATTCAATTTTTTGGGGGACTTTAACTTTTACAGTACAGGTCTTTGAACAATCGCAATAGACCGGGTGGAAACATTGCTGACACTTTCATCTTTAGCGATGCTATTGGTCACCTTGGGTTAGTCGAGCTCCCTCTAAAGGGCCGTGCACATTTATATGCAATCGGACCCCCTTCTTGAACAGCTAGATTGGTTCTTTACCTCACCGAATTGGACCATTGACTTCCCAAATATAGAGGTCCTCCCACTTGCGAAGATTACCTGTGACCATATTTCGTGCCTGCTAAAGGAAAGTGGGAGGCCCAAACGGTTTCTCTGCACCTCATTTTTTCAGGGTATGACTAATCTGGAATGTCTGAATACTTCGTTTATCACATTGGTCCCCAAGAAAAGAAACCCTGAGACTATGATCAATTACAGGCCCATCTCGTTGCTTAACATTTCACTAAAAATCATAACAAAGCTTTTGGCAGATCGATTACAGTCCATTATTCTAAGATTAATTCATCAGAATCAGTATGGCTTCATTCGGTCACGCACCATACAAGATTGTCTGGCGTGGAGCTATGAGTACATTCACAGTGTCACCAGTCCAAAAGGCAGATAGCCATTTTGAAACTTGACTTTGAGAAAGCATTTAATATAGTAGAGCATTCAACTATCATTCAGATGATGACACACCTGGTCTTCCAGCTAGATGGTGGGGTTGGATCCAAGCTATTCTGTCCTCTGGCTCCTCAACTCGGTAATTACACCGATCACCACTTACGCCATGTGCACTATCAAACTGCCAAAAGGGGTTATTGAAAACATTGATAGGGCAAGAAAGCAGTATCTCTGGCATGGCAATGACATTGAGAAGAAGGGGGGGCAACTTAGTTGCGTGGCCGGTGGTCATGAAGCCGAAAAAAGAAGGGAGGTCTGGTGTTCTAAACCTTCGGTTGTAGAATGATGCTCTTCTTATGAAGCAACTAAGCAAATTCTGTAATCATGCTGATATCCCCTAGGTCCACTTGGTAAGGTACAAATATTATGGAGATAAAGTGCCACACATTGCCAGAGAATTGGGTTCCTTCTGGTGAAATGATATTCTTAGACTTAGTACCATTTTAGAGGGATCACATGCTGTGAGCTTGGAAATGACGCCTCCATCTCCTTTTGGGATGATCTTTGGACTGTCATGGTGTGTTCACATAATCTTATCCAAGGCTGGGTTCCTATGCCCGAAATGAAAATGCATCAATTCTAGAAGTTGCTCTAGCTGAGGATCTGGATAGCCTCTTCCATCTCACCCTCTCTCAGCCAGCATTCCAAGATCTTCAAGACCTGCAAGATAAGCTGTTGTCTATTTCATATGATGGGGATGCTTTGGACCGATCAACACCTATGTGGGGCTCTAAGTACACATCCAGGTGCTTCTATCATTATGTGTTCAGTAAGATGGAAGCTCGCCCCATTTTTTAGGCCATCTGGAAATCGAAGTGTACACCACGTGTCAAGTTCTTTGCATGGTTGGTGCTAGTTGATCGGCTCAACACCAAATCTATGCTTCAGAGAAGACACCTCAATGCTTAGGATGTTACCCTTTTCAATACGTGCAGTGGCCAAGCAGAGGAGGACCTTGATCACCTATTTTTTGACTGTCCTTTCGCAAGGGCCTGCTGGGATAAACTTCACTTTGATTGGGACTTGCTTCTTCCTTTGCATGATAGGCTGCTACATTTGGGGGGCGAGCCAGAACCTTCCTTTCTTCACAGAAGCTGTGCTGATTGCCACCTGGGAGCTATGGAAGCTGCGCAATGATAAAGTGTTTTGTGGAAGAGATGTCTTCTTCAGTCGGTCAGACTCAAGGCTGATCTTAGATCTTCCTTTTGTGTTTGGTTAGATGCCTTTTGTTAAAAGTTAAAACTTGTCTGTAAGTATGCTCCCTCTTTGTGGGGATCTCCCCACAGTATTTTTCGGTAAAAAAAAAAAATAGGACGGGTGCAAAATGCAAATATTGCGAGATATGCACTTCATACACTTCATAATTCAAAAGTAATACCACAAGATATGAAATAATATACTTCAAAGTAAAGCAAATACCTTCAAATTTCAGATTATATGGCTAGTGTGAAATATTGCAAATTTAGTGAAAGCAACTCAAACAACAAAGCCAGGGCATGTAGACCATAGCGCCATGTTTACTTACCTTTACTGACAATCAAGCAAAAGAGCTAGGCAAGCTCCGAAGGCAAAACACCTGATCATAAGCCAACCTCAATACCAACATCATCATACCAATAAGTACAAACAACAAATAACAAACTAGAACATCCCAAACTATCTGTTTAAGCATCTACCGACTCGCTCCCGATCATGACAGCAACACTGCCCCTTCACTTTGTCATATAGAAATCACCATACATTCAAAAATTATGAAAATCTACTAGATGATAGAAAACTTGATTACCTACATTTGATATATAAAGATTTGGCATATGAGATCTCTAGTATAGCCTAAACATCCTCTTAACTTAACTGAAGTTTTCTGACGACCAAAACAGGGCAGCAATCTTGTAAAATCCATAACTGGAGATATACTCATCCAAAAGCTGTGTTCTATAACAATCTAGGAAGATTCACAAAATATCTACAGCTTTTGTTCAGACTAAAAGGCCAAATTCATCCATTATGAGGACCAAAGATTCAATAGATCTAAAACTATTCAGATTCCCGTCACTGCAAAACAGCCTTCTTCAAATAATCATATCTCCAAAAGTACAGAGGCTATGAATGTGATCTCGGTGTCAAAAGAAAGATATTGAAGTCCTCTACAATTTTGTATATGGTGGAAAAAATTATTGAGGTCATTAACATGCCCTAAAACGATGATGAACAGAAACTGTGCAGACTGACAGGACTTCTGAATATGGACGAGATCAATTTCATGAATTTAGAGAATTACTCTAACTAAACCCTTCTAATTAGATGACTTGACCAACAAAACTCGACAGCAAAAAGTGGACTAGAAATTGACATCTCGTCTGGGGTAACCACGGCAAGCACGATGACAAACTCCTAGCGATTCACCCCGTCCTTTCTTCGTCTCCACCTCATGGCGACCTTGCTACTACGACCGTCTCGCCGTTCTGATCAGTTTTGAAGGAGATCGGGCATTCAGGTGATCGCAGCAAACCCTAGTCCTCTCCCTTTTCTTCTCTCCTTTTCCATGCGTGAGCAGAGAGGGGCGGCGACACTTGGGATGAAGGCACGGTGGAAGGGAAAAGAAAACCACGGCACCAGACGGATCGGACCAGGAGTCGGACAAGAGAATAGGGGCGGATTACTGTAGCAGGCTGAATACTGTAGCATTTTATTTTCTTCCTTATTTAATTCTGGCAATTAACATAAATCAATGATCCAAAAACCAGTTAATACGAATAAGTAGTCAAGCGAAAAGAATTCAACGAGCTCGATGCATCGATCGCCTCCATTCATCCATCCGAGCTATGGACAAAAAAGTTAAATTTCCGGTCTCTCCTTAAATCTAGTAACGTTCGCTAGAAAAAAACACTTGATCCATTAAAGTTTCATAATTATGGCATTAATTCTCGGGTATTACAGCAATAGTCAGATAATGCAAGCTAGAAAACAGTCTCATACATGGCAGCCGGACATTAGTGTCCTGCATGATATATTTTTCTAATAACAATCCTGCGGCCTTAGTCTCGCTATTCATGCATCCACTTTCTGTTTTGGACCAAACAAGTGCACAATAACGTACTGACATGCTTCTTGTAGTGTATTGCGATGTGCACCATATGAAAGATCAATCGTCTCATATTGTGAATAAGTGGACTGCACATTTCAGCTTCCTCCAACACCTCTCATCATATAGCCTAGCTTCTACTCCATGTTCTCTGCTACATCATTAATTGCGAATTTTAGCAGAGCACACACTGCTGCATGTTTGGATAAGTATACATCCACCACCTTGTCTTTATTTACAGGTAAGGTAAGGTAACCACTTCGTTTCATACAAGAAGGAAAATAAAACATCAAAAGAAATTTCAGAACTGAACGCTCATGAGTTATGAATGGGTACTTGCTACAGCTCTGGTGCTTCCATATGGGACCCTTAATTAGCAGTTAAATCATGTACATATCACATTGTTTCATCCCGATTTCATTCAATAAAAGCATACCGGAATTCATCCCGACACTAAACATCACATGACTCACGTGCCAATACAGTCAGCTATTGCTTTAGCACATAGTTTTTACAAGCTCTGATTTTTTTTTTTTTTAAGTAAATTTTACAAGCTCTGATGAACCCGTAGAGACGGAGCAGTATGCATTTGCAGCAGCACAGGCCTCACCAGACATGATGCATTGGGCCCACCAGTATTTGAGCCCATATATTCAGTGTCCCACCTCGATGGCTTGGCCCAAAGCACAACAACAAACAACCAGCACTTATTCTCTAAGGCCCTACTAAGTGTTGGCCCAAATCAAGGTCACCCGCAAGCTCAGGCTCAGGATGCTTGCTCGTTCACGGTGTCTCTCCTCACATCCGATGGCGGCGGCGCTCGGCAGCTAGGGCGATGTGATTGTTATTTCACTAGCATGCAAAGTTGGCTAAACCTTGATGATCAGCTTTCATTCTTCAAACCAACTAGTTCAGACATCACCCATGTTCTACTGTGTTCAGCGGTTGCAGCAGAAATATGCCAGATTTTGATTTACGAATCACTGAAGACAGGGCCACCCACATCAGTAATGAATCCATGTAAACAGGCCCATAAAGTGGAAACAGAAGCAGAAATGCTTTCCTGATCTTTTCCATCGCCCCATTCAGTTAGGTTCTAACAACAGGATCCATGGAAGGTATTTATGGGAAAGAGAATTGGGAACTGCTGGAGTTGCTCACTAAAGATAAATTCAGAAAACACTACGCTTTTCTTCCATTTAATACCTTTCAACTTCCGGAACCTTGCTCTGCCAATCCTAATGTGGATTGAGATATGCACGTACGTACATCTAGAGCTAACAATCACACGTATGGTTTACATTGCCATTGAACTAACATTAATTATCTCATTTTTATATTGATGAACAATTTCAGAGATTGAAAACTATCTGCCGTCTACAGCGGACATTGTCATTCCATTAACATTGGATGCAACAAGAACCGTCGACGGCTCTTCGTTTGTCACCCTGAGGTTGAAAAATGCTGGGTGCTTCGGCTCAGGTAGGGTCACACTGTCGTTGCTTAGCATTGCAACAACCTCTGACATAGTGGGTCGATCGGCTGCACTCTCTTGCACACAAAGCAGAGCTATGTTGATACGTCTCATCATCTCTAGTGTATGAGACTCAATGGCTAATAGTGATGTATCTACGAGTTCAAGCCATGTTTCGTCATTCCACATCTGCCATGCCTGCAAAATGAAAGTGTACAAATATCAAAATATGTAGACAAAATCTCAATTATTTCGGCAGGTTGCTTTCAGTGATCTACTTCCAGAAGAATGGGGAGAGAAAAAGACTTCGAACACTACTGTCATTAGTGGATGATCTAAGACACTGCTAGTATGCTACTCAAAACTTTGTTATTACCATTTCTGGGAGATCATTTGAAACATGAATCACTACATATTTATATCGCAAACAATCTTACGTGTCCAAGAAGGTTAATGAATTCTCCATATCGATGAAAACTTGATGTTCTTTTTTCCACTGACAATCTCAAGCAATAGCACACCAAAGCTAAATACATCGGATTTGATTGAAAAGAGGCCCTCAGAGGCATATTCTGGAGCCATATAACCACTGAAAGGATGTATATCAGAAACATTGCAGTGACATAACATTGTTGGCAATTTTACAACTAGGATTGATCTTACTAATTCAAATAAAAATCTTACTATGTCCCAGCGATCGTTCTCGTATTCCCTTCAGAATCATTTGTGCTAAATATTTTTGCAAGCCCAAAATCTGAAATTTTAGGGCTCATTTCATAGTCCAATAGAATGTTGCTTGCTTTAAGGTCTCTATGGATGACTCATAGCCGAGAGTGCTTATGTAAATAAAGAAGTCCTTGTGCTATCCCATCTATTATCGCCAGGCGTTTATTCCAATCTAATAAAACTCTTCTTGTTTCATCTACAAAACCAATATAACAAAAATATATGTTAAAGTAAAAACTTACACACCTAATCAACCAAGTATTTGTTTATACTGTGGTATCGTGACTGAGAAGTAATACCAAAAATGAAGAAATCCAAGCTTTTATTTGGCAAATATTTGTATGTCAGTATTTTCTCCTGCCCCTGATAACAACATCCCAAGAGCCGAACCAGATTTGTGTGCTGGAGCTTAGCTATGAGCTGAATTTCGTTTTTGAACTCTGTTAGGCCTTGCCCTGAATGAGAAGCAAGTCTTTTAACTGCTATCTCCACCCCATCAGATAATTGGCCCTAGAGACAGGTGAACAAAAGATGGGATTAGTGACAATATTTTCCAATTTCAATTGTCCTTTCACACTCGGCTTATATACTCTACTTAGATATAATATATAATAGGCAAAATGCATAGTGAATTGCACAATGTATAATTCTCTGTTCCTCAGCATTCAGTCATTTACTGATTTTGTCTGTTCTTGTAAGCTCAAGCTTTGTGTTTTCTTCACCCTCTTACCTTGTATACAGGACCAAAGCCTCCTTGCCCAAGTTTGTTTTCTTCTGAGAAATTACCTGTAGTTTGTAATACTTGTGAGAATTCATAAATTTTGAATTCTGAATTTCTTCCATCTAGTCCCAAAATTAGTGCTTCGTCTTCACTGTGTTCACGTAACCTAGTTAAGACTCGATGCGATACTTACTATCAGTTAAATAAGTTTATATACACTCACATGAACAAAATATTTTCCTGTAGTTTGGCTGACCTTTTATCTGCCTTCTTAGTCTGTACCAAACAATGATGCAGATGAACAATGCCAGAGGTGGAACAACCAAGGCAATGGCCAAAATTTTGCCCATGGGCTCTAATAAGTTGGAATAGTTAGTTGGATGCAAAACATATGGTATGGTGACAATGAAAGTAATATTTTAATTAGATGGTAGTAATTAATAAATAGTACTACTGACAAAAGAAAAGTCTGCATACTCTTGGGTTTTGGTGGCCAGACAGATTGTGGCGATGGTGCTGGACTTGGAACAAGAGCATTCGATGATTGGGAGCTCCCTGTCGGCTCACCAGCAAAAAATTTACTCGTATCATACCTCAAATTACACCGTAGGCCAAGAACACGCCCCCCTTGCCGCCCTGCGAAGTTGGCTGTGGCCAGGTCGCTGAAATTTTGGATGCAGTTGTAGCAGATATCTTCAACCAGGTCAGGAGCGCACTGCACCTGTTGGCCATAATCCTGTGCATATTATGTTCCACCGTGTTAGCTAGTTAGCTGCATAATTGTAGCTGTGTTAGATGCTTGTTTAGCAAGTAAGTTGATGCATTGTAAAGACCGGACTCGTGCTGCGTTCACGATGAGGTCAGTGTCCGATCTCGCCACGCCACACATGTAAACGTTCCCGTGCATAGACGGGCGCGACGCAGCGTGAGCGGGCGTGGCGGGGATCCCGGTTGGGTGGAACACCAGCCTATATATATGAATAAATGTGTCATGGTCAGGTCGCACCAGAGCGACTAAATCTGTCTGTTCTTTTTGTTCGTGGTGATCACGCACGCGTTCCAGGGCAGGCAAGTCGTGTTCCCGTTCGTCGACATCTCGTCGCCGGCGGTGGTCGGCGCCAACATTTGGTATCAGAGCGAAGGGCAGTGTCTTCCGGCGAGGTGGTGTCACGGTGGTGCAAGACATCACGTGAAGAAGTCACCTGCCTACGAGAAGGACTGATTCGATCTGAAGAAGATGGGCGATGCAGGGACCAGCGGAGGAGATCGAGTCCGCGAGAGCTCGCTCATGTGGCCGATGTTAACCCGCTCGAACTATGCTGAGTGGGCGATGATGTTGCAGTGCAACTTTGAGACACTGGAGATCTGGGATACCATTGATCCTGGAGGCGACAAGGTGAAGAGGTCGCGGGATAGGCAAGCAATGGCTGGCATCCTGCGTTCTGTGCCCCAGGAGATGTGGCAGTTGCTTGGAGCAAAGAAGAATGTCAAGGAGGCGTGGGAGGCGGTGAAAAGCATGCGCGTTGGAGCAGAACGCGTGAAGGAAGCAAACGCTCAACGCCTGTTGAAAGAATTTGAGAACATAAAGTTCAAAGATTCAGAGACAGTAGATGAGTTCGCTCTGCGGATTGGTGGCTTGGCGGCTGACATGCGCACATCAGGAGAAACCATCGATGATGCCCGGGTGGTGAAGAAGATGTTGCGTGTCTTGCCACAGAGATATTCCCAGATCGCAATTTCGATAGAGACACTGCTTGATCTGAAAACCCTGACCATTGAAGAGCTCGTAGGCAGACTCAAGATGGCAGAAGACAGGCTCGGCCTGGAGACAGTCGTTGATAAGACGCAGAAGCTTATGCTGACAGAAGAAGATTGGGAGGCAAGGAATCGCTATAGGTTAATGCCTGACCCCTCTTCATCAGCAGGAGGCGATAAGAAGGGGTGGAAACCGAAGGGTGGTGGTGGCGGAGCACGCGGTGACCGCGGCAACAAGAAGGAGTATAACCCCAAGTTCACTTCGGAGGGAACCCCAAGGCGCAAAGGACGTTGCAGGAACTGTGGCATCTATGGCCACTGGAAGGAAGACTGCAAGAGACCGCCACGCAAGGAACGCAAGGAGGAGGCCCATGTCGCACAGACAGAACAGGAGAATCCATCATTGCTCCTGGCAACTGTAGATGCTGTGCGTGTTCATCGGGTCCCGTTCACTGCGGGGCATCAGGTGGTGCACCTAAATGAGAAGAAGGTGTACCCAGATGATCGTGATGAAGCCAAGGACGTGTGGGTCCTCGACACCGGAGCAAGCAATCACATGACGGGGAGGCGTGACGCACTCTCGGCGCTGGACGTATCAGTGCGCGGCACAGTACGGTTTGGCGACGGGTCGCTGGTGAACATCGAGGGGATCGGCTCCGTTGTGCTTCAGACCAAGAATCAGGGTCACAAGGTACTTACTGAAGTCTACTATATCCCTAAGTTGAGAAGTAATATTGTGAGCTTAGGCCAATTGGAAGAAGGAGGTTGCAAAGTTGTACTGGAAGATGGATGGTGTAAGGTGTTCGACGTCGGGCGTTCGTTGCTGGCGTGTGCACCTAGAGTCAAGAATCGACTCTATCTATTGGAGGTACACCTGGCTGCTCCGGTCTGTTTGATGACGAAGACAGATGATAAAGCTTGGCTGTGGCATGGCCGGTATGGGCACCTCAACTTTCGAGCTCTCAGGGAACTCGGATCAAAGGATATGGTGGAAGGATTGCCACTAATAGACAGAGTTGAAGAAGTATGCGATGGCTGTGCATTGGGCAAGCATCAGCGACACACTTTCCCTCAAGTGGCAAGTTATCGAGCCAAGCAGGCGCTGGACCTTGTGCACACCGACCTGTGTGGTCAGATCAGACCCACAACGCCAGGAGGAAAGAACTACTTCTTGTTGGTAGTGGATGATTATAGTCGTTACATGTGGGTGGAGCTCTTGACATCAAAAGATGAGGCGTTCAAATGTTTTAAGCGAATCAAAGCGCTTGCAGAAACTGAACGAGGTCTGAAACTGAGAGCATTCCGCAGTGATCGTGGCGGCGAGTTCAATTCACTTGAGTTCAAGGAGTATTGCGATGAACTTGGCATAAAGCACTTCACCACAGCACCATACACACCCCAACAGAATGGGGTTGTAGAGAGAAGAAATCGGACAGTGGTGGAGATGACCAGGTGTCTGTTGAAAAGCAAAGGGCTACCGGCTGAATTTTGGGGTGAGGCGGTGAACACTGCAGTATACCTGCTTAACCGTGCTCCCACCAAGAGTTTGCAAGGACGAACACCGTATGAAGCATGGCATAACAAGAAGCCTAAAGTGCATCATTTTCGCACATTCGGTTGTGTTGTACATGTAAAGAAAGTTGGGCCGGGGATCAGCAAGCTAACTGACAGATCAACCAAGATGGTGTTCATTGGTTATGAAACTGGCACAAAAGGCTATAGGGTATATGATCCTGTAGCTAAGAAGCTCCACATATCCCGAGATGTGATCTTTGAAGAAGGACGAGCATGGGACTGGAAGGAGCAAACCGGAGCTGAAGCAGTGGATTCAGGCTTCGATGTAGAGTATTACTCAATTGTCGGACAGGGAGCAGGAGACTGTCCGGTTACTGAAACCGCTGCTGTCCCAACTGAATCTTGGGAGCAGGCTCCAGGCCAAGCGAGCTGGAGTATCAACACTGGTTCACAGCAAGACATAAATCCATCTACACCGCAGCATGGCAGTCATGCACAAGTGGAATTTGCAACACCACGGTCTGGGGAGTCACATGATTCAGAAGGGGTGCCACAAAGGTTCAGAACTCTTGACAATATCTATGACACTACAGATGAGCTGAGTGACTTCGAATATAGTGGTGTGTGCTTCTTTGCTGCAGAAGAACCGAGAAGTGTAGATGAGGCTCTAGGTGAACAGTGTTGGAGGGAAGCAATGTTATCTGAAATGGAGTCAATTGAGGCAAACAGAACTTGGATTCTGTCAGAGCTACCAACAGGTCATAAAGCCATTGGGCTTAAGTGGGTTTTCAAGGTCAAGAAAGATCCACAAGGCAAGATTATTAAGCACAAGGCTCGGCTTGTTGCCAAAGGGTATGCTCAACGTGAGGGGGTGGACTTTGAAGAGGTTTATGCTCCGGTTGCTAGAATTGAAACAGTGAGGCTCATGATAGCATTGGCTGCTCAGAAGGGTTGGCAGATACATCACATGGATGTTAAATCGGCGTTTCTCAATGGTGATCTGGTGGAGGAGGTGTATGTTCAACAGCCTCCTGGTTTTATTGCCAAAGGTAGCAGTGGAAGAGTACTCAAATTAAAGAAAGCTTTGTATGGACTTCGTCAGGCTCCGAGGGCATGGAATTCAAGACTGGACAGGGAACTACTCAAACTTGGTTTTGAGAAAAATCCATTAGAACATGCAGTCTACAGGAGATCACATAGTGATGGATATCTTCTAGTAGGGGTGTATGTAGATGATTTAATCATCACCGGTCCGAGTCTTGCAGATATTGAAGCTTTCAAGAAGGAGATGAAGAGAAGTTTTAGCATGAGTGACTTAGGGCCGCCGAGTTATTATCTTGGGATCCAAGTGACACAGAAAGAAGGGGCAATATCGCTTTGTCAGAGTTCTTATGCTGAAAAAAAATCCTCAAGGCAAAGCAGGCATGAAGGGGTGTAATCCCTGTCATGTACCCATGGAGAACAGGCTGAGGCTAACAAAGAATGATAAGTCACCTGCAGTCGACAAAACAAAATATAGAAGTGTCATTGGAAGCTTGAGGTATTTGGTAAACACCAGACCAGACATTGCTTATTCGGTTGGAATTGTGAGCAGATATATGGAGGATCCAAGAGGAAGTCATTGGGCAGCAGTCAAGCAGATTCTGAGGTATTTGGCTGGAACTGTAAATTATGGCTGCATATACAAGAAGCTGAGCAAGTCTGAAACAAAGATTACTGGGTACAGTGACAGTGATCTAGCTGGAGATGTGGATGACAGAAAAAGCACGAGTGGTTCAGTGTTCTTGTTAGGATCAAGCCTGGTGACTTGGTGTTCTCAGAAGCAAAGAGTGGTGGCCTTATCATCTTGTGAGGCAGAATATATTGCTAGCGCAAATGCAGCTTGTCAGGGCATTTGGCTGAGCAGGCTTCTGGGTGGATTGCTCGGAGTTCAGACGCCAAAAGTGAAGCTCCTGGTGGACAATAAGTCAGCGATAGCGCTGAGCAAGAATCCAGTCCATCATGACCGAAGTAAGCATATCGACACACGATATCACTTCATACGTGATTGTGTTGAAAGAGGAGAGGTCGAGATAGATCATGTGGGAACGACAGATCAATTGGCAGACATACTGACCAAGGCTCTCGGACGAGTCAGATTTACAGAGCTACGGCAGCAGTTGGGTGTGATCCAGGTGCAGCAGGATTAGGGGGTGAAATGTTGGCCATAATCCTGTGCATATTATGTTCCACCGTGTTAGCTAGTTAGCTGCATAATTGTAGCTGTGTTAGATGCTTGTTTAGCAAGTAAGTTGATGCATTGTAAAGACCGGACTCGTGCTGCGTTCACGATGAGGTCAGTGTCCGATCTCGCCACGCCACGCATGTAAACGTTCCCGTGCATAGACGGGCGCGACGCAGCGTGAGCGGGCGTGGCGGGGATCCCGGTTGGGTGGAACACCAGCCTATATATATGAATAAATGTGTCATGGTCAGGTCGCACCAGAGCGACTAAATCTGTCTGTTCTTTTTTTGTTCGTGGTGATCACGCACGCGTTCCAGGGCAGGCAAGTCGTGTTCCCGTTCGTCGACATCTCGTCGCCGGCGGTGGTCGGCGCCAACAGCACCAAGCAGTAGAGCTGAGGAACTGTGGTGGTTCCATCATTCGTGTCCACACGGATTGCAGCGTAGTGCTTCGTCGTGGAGAGAGCTTGAGCTCTTGTGTGTCACTCAAAGATCGCCTTGAAGAATTTTGTGATGTTTCCGGCCGCCTCCTGCTGGTTCTTGGCGTTCCAACCGGGTAACATGGGCTCGAGCCGATATTCATTAGCATGAGCGCCATTGACAACAAAAAAGAAGTATTGACACCGCTGGAGGAACCCATGTTGAGGATGTCCATGTCGCCGGAGATGCGGATGGTTCCATCATAGAAGACGGTCGCGTCCTTGCCGAGCCCACACGCTTTCCTTGCGTTGCGTCCATGAATGCGGCATCGACACACAAAGCCACAAGATGAAACGTTGAGGTCACCGCGGCAGAGCACCACCACGTACACGGTGTTTGGGGCGACTCGGCGAGCCTTTGGCGAATAGATCGGCGGGGGTCGCTACCTATTGTAAGTTGGTAGTATGACCGTGTTGACGTTTAATTGGTATGTGCTTTGTTGGCCATGTAGCTGCCGGTGCCGCAGACCGCCGTGGCCGAGCGGGCGATCATCTACCGGAAGCAAAGGATAAGCAAGAGCATGAGAACCATGGTCGTCTCAAGCGAAAAGGGGAAAGCTTGCACCGATGGCTAACGAGGGGCATCTTAATTATTAAGCAAGGACGATCTTCCGTGGAAAAGTCACAGTTCATAGGCTCACGACCATCATCGTCCAAGGAGCAAAGGCAATGAGGAAAAGTCGGACCGAATGTAAATGCATGGGCCCTCGTGGAAATTTAGTGGGTGCTTTGTTGGTATGAGACAAATCATGAATTGTAGAGTGCGAAAGAAATGTGGCTATCGGGATTGACTTATTGGGGTCGGTAGAATTTTGGTACCACTACTTTGGAATGCCCCTCTTTTGCCGATCGCCAAAAGCGATCGGCAAAGGCTCTAAAACAGTGCAAAGGCTTTGCCGATCGCTTTCCACGTGGCGATCCGGCAAAGAACACGCCGCAAAGGTTTCATCGGCAAAGAAATCTTTGCCGCCGCCACGGAAACCGGGCGGGCAAAGCCTTTACCACCTACGAACATGGCGCGCGGCAAAGGAGACGACGCCGTCGTGAGATGACGGAAGCGCGTTCCGTTTGCCGAGACGCCACGCCGCGGCGAAGGCAAAGTCTTTTTAAATTTTTTTAGAATAGAATTTTTTTGCCGACCGCCATGCCCGGCAGGTGGCAAAGGCTTTTTTTTATTTTTTTCAGAATAGAAAATTTTTGCCGACGCCTTTTTTTGGCGGTGGCAAAGGATGCTTTGCCGACGCCTTTTGTGGCAGGTGGCAAAGCTGCCATGGTTCCTGAGATTCCAGCTTTGCCACCGCTTCCACCGGGGTGGCAAAGCCGAAATAAGTAAATTTTTGGTATATTTTTTTCTATTTTGCATCACAGCAACTAAATCACATATATGATTATATAAATAAAATTCACATATATCGCATTTATCCACATATATATCACATAAATCCACATATATAGGACACATAAACCATAACGAAGGAGTCCAACAAATCCATCATCCAATCGTACTAATCGGGCATCGAACATCAAACATCCAACGTGGAAAGGCATAACCAACATCAAACATCCTGCAAAGTAGACGAACCACATAGCCAGTCACGTGTCCTGCGACCCGTCGCCACCGTGGTGTGAAGAGATCCTAGCTGGCCACGAAGGCCACGGGGATGGTCCAACCTGTGGCGCGCTGCTGTACACCCACCCGGATCCGATGTTCTGGGCAGGCAGAGGGTCGCTAGCCCACCCGGAGCCCCCTCCTGCGTAGGCCTAGGAGGAATGCCACCTGGCCAGGAGAGCTGTGGCTGAGGGCAACCGGTCCCACATGGCCTGGAGAAAGGGCATGTGGAGTCGGGTTCGAACCCGCCGACAGTGGCTGCACAGAGGAGAAGCGGTCTCATTAGTACCTGCAGGATGGCCGCACAAGCGAAAACAATACAAAGACTGCTAGAAACTCACCGGAGTCCCTAAAGGGCTAGGAACAGGGGGTGGACCCAGAGCAGGTGGTGGAGCGAAGACCACGAAAGGCAATGGAGGACATCTAAAACCAGGGATCTCCAGACCTTGAAAAAAGCTGGCAAACTCCTTCATCTGGCGCGCCGAGTGCTCCTGGATAGCCTCCAACTGCCGGCGATGGGCCTCCTGTTGGGCCACCAGCTGCTGCCGATGGGCCTCCCCTTGGGCCGCCTGTTGGGCCCGCAACTCGGCTAGCTGGGACTGCAATATTACACCCGCGATGTTTAAACAATGCATAAGGAAAGTTACATATGTAAAACCAACGAACGACGAATAGTTACCTGAACCGTCGCGATCATCTGCGTAGAGCTTGGCCACCGAGGTTGTATGGGGACGTCCGAGGAGGTCGTGCTGTCCGATCGATGAACCTCACGAAGGGTGGGAACGGTGGCCGGGTCGATTACGCTGTGGGCAAGAAAGTATAGGCCATGCCGCTTCCCTCCTCCCGTCCCCTCATCGGGATGTCCGTGTCAAGGGGGCTTGGTGGCTGGATTGTAGAACTCACCATGGCACTTGCGAACTGCCTCGGTGTACTGGACCACCTTCTCGTAGGCGTTCGGGTTGGTGGACACGTCGGCCCCCTTCGTCGGGTCGTAGACGTTGTCCGGATCTTTCGCTTTGCCCTGGTGAGACAGGACGTACCTCGTGAACTCGTTGATCACTCCGACCACCATGCGATCGGGTCCGCAAGGAAAACATAAGAACGATTACACGTAATGAGAATGAATAAATAAATGAATGAATAAATAAATAAATCGGTGTGAAGGGTACCCATGTGTCCATATACGCTGCCCAGTCCTCCCTTGGCATGTCCGGACTTCTCCCCCGTGCCTCGCATACACCTCCGGCGTCGTCCACGAGTCCACAATCGCCTCCCAGCCAGCCCATGTGCATTTTGCACCAATCAGCCAGGATACTACGTAAAAACGTGCATTTGAGTGATCACTCCCCGAATTAGAATGGAATGAGAATTAATTTTTCCTACTTACCCTAAGGTAGATCTCCCCTGGGAGGCCGGTTTGGCGAGAGGATCATCGCCTGGCTTGCGACTTCTGGTAGCGACCGGCCAAGCACCTCGGCGTGGTAGTTGATGAGGACCTGGAGGTGCGTCTCGTAGTACATGTCCTTCAGTCTCTCCATGCAGACCTTGTCCTGCACTCACGACGCCTCGATCTCATGTCCCGGCTCGCACGTGTACCACTCCTGCATACAGATATCATGTATCATTTCATTATTTCAACAACATCCAACAAATGCATTGACATTAACAAAGCGGTGCGATGAAGACTCACCTAGAACTCCCTCTTGATCACGTCGGCAAGGGGGACCTCGTTTGCGCCCTTGACCTTGTAGAACTCCGGCCACTTATTGGGTGGCTTTTGGATCCCATCTATGGTGACAAGGCCGTGGTAGTGCTTCTTAACCAGAGGCCCAAAGATGCCGTTAATAGGCGTGAACTCCCCCGCTCACAAGCTTCCAGTTGCAGCACGAGTCATTAAGAACAACTGTTAGTCTGAAGTTCAATTTTCAACATGTCATATGAATAAGTTATGAAAACATGAATGGTTACTTACTTGGGACCCTCGGGTCGAATCACCGGACGGTGGGCTGCCGCGAACAGGGGTGGAAGGGAGGCGCGTGATCCCGCTACTGGGTAGGGCTTCCTCGAACCCGAGGAAGACGTCGCCCCTAGTGTCGCCCGCTCCCGCCTGGCTGCCCCCCCGCCCCTGGCGCCTGTCCCGCCGCCCCGTCCTGCCGCCCCCGTCTTGTCGCCCCCTGCCCCGGTCCTCGCCTCGGGGAAGAGCTCCCTCATCGACAAGCGACGTGTGCGGGACCTCGCATGACGACTCCACCAACGGTGCCTCCTCCTCCACCTCGTCGCCGACGCCGGTCGACATGTAGATTGAGGTGACCTTTCAGAAGCGGCCGCCGACGTCTGCCTCCACCCGGCATTTTATCCCCATACTGAAATGACAAAGATTAAACCAATTAGCACAAATAATCGATAAGTACTTTTAAAGAGATGCAAAATGAATGAAACATAATTGCAAAGTAATAATAAGAACAATATAGTATTACATCAATTAGTAACCGAAGTCCTCATCATCACTATCACCATTGTCATCATTGCCTCCACCGTCATCACAATCACTGCTGTCATCATCACTATCAATATTATCAAAAACCGGATGGAAAGAAGAAGCCGGGTGGAAAGATCATCTCCAACTTGCAAATCAGCAGCGGTGCAAGACACTCTAGGTCATGAATCACTTCTCGAGATAACTCCCTGGCACAAAGCTGACGAAAGAAATAGCTCAACTCTGCCAAAACGCGCCAAACTGGCTTGGGGAGGTATCCACGGGTCATCGTAGGAAGAAGTCACTCAATCCATATATAGAAGTCATGACTCTTCATCCCTAAGACTTTCATAGTCTTAAGGTTCACTCCCCTACTCGATTCACCGCATAGCCATCGAAACAAGAACGCCTTCATCTACTCCAAAGACTTCCTTCCTACCGCTCCTTTTTTTTTGGATGTAATCGGCTGGCCCCCTTCTCCAATTCTTGCCCGATGCATGGGTCTTCATCACTAGCTTTGGTCCATTGCGAGATCATCTCCACGTCAAGTCTAGGCTTGACGTTGTCCTTTGACTTTTGTTTTATGTCCATCGTTTCCCCAAAGTGCCTCGGCGATATTCTTTTTCTGTGTGCATCACATCGATGTTGTGTGGAAGCGTAAGGTCATTGAAGTAGGGGAGCCTAGCCAAGCCCGATATATGGGCCCACATGTATTCCTCACCGTACCCAATAAAACCACCCGGTGTCTTTGTCGATTTTGAGAGCCTGTAAATCGGCAAGGACCCGGGCACCGCTCTAAACTCGGGAATAGGGTCGGTGACTTCAACACCTTTAGTGAAGTGTTGGGTGTCTCGTCCTGAATTCATGGTTCTCGTGGGAGGAATTGACAAAGTGTTTGTCAAACAAAGAGTACTTGCCACCCTTCAACCAGGTGAACATCATAGATTCCATGCATACTAGGTAAGGGAACTTCCCCGTGAACACATCACCCACGTAATATGCCATATGCTAGGAAGTCATGCATTGAATATAGATACCACGCATGCATTGTGAAGTTCTTCTTTGTAGCTTGGTCGTATGTTAGTACCCCCTTTTCCTAAGCATGTTCCAATTCATCCCACGTTGGGCGCATGAACACACCCATATTGTTGCCCGGTGTCCGTGTATTGTCGGTGACAATAACACATTCTTGGGTTCAAACATGACGCTGGGGGAAAGATTGAGGGGGATCACAAATATAGGCCAACAAGTGTACGGGGCCGCATGTGTTCCATACGGATTGAACCCATCTGTTGCTATGGCTACACATACATTCCAAGCGTCCTTAGCTTTGTCAGGATACTGCATATCGGTACTGCCATGCCTCAGCATCCGATGGGTGTACCATCTTGTCACTGTATCTTTTGCCATCCTTGTGCCATGTCATCTGCTTCGTGGACTCCTCTGTCATGAACATCCGTTGGAGCCTCGGGGTGAGTGGAAGGTATCGGACGACCATCTCGGGGACCTTAGACTCCACCTTCTTGCCATCACCACCATCCACCTCCACATACCTAGAGGCCTTGCACTTTAGACAGTGCGTTGCAGCCTTTAGTTCTTCTCCCCTAAATAGGACGCACCCGTTAGGACAAGCATGGATCGATTCATACGGCATCTTAAGTGCACGGAGGAGCTTCACTGACTCGTACGTGTTCTTCAGCAGCGTGTGATCCTTCGGAAGCATTGTGCCCAAAACTGTCAACATGAGATTGAAGCCGTCTCGACTCAGGCTCAACTGCGACTTCAACCCTAGAAGGCGACCAACAGCATCCAGTTGTGACATTGTTGTCTTCTCGTGAAGGGGCTTCTGCACAGAAGACATCATTTCATAGAAAGCCTTTGCGGTTTCCTCTGGATCCTCCTCCATCAATCCTTCATTGCCATGTGCCTCGTTATAGTCTACCACCATGTCGGCCACCCCAGCATCTCCATCATACTCCTCGAGATGTTCTCTCACCTCCTCCTTCTTAATACGCTTTCGCTTCACCATGGAAGATC
>JADLZL010006756.1:0-52890 GCA_015844335.1 Chrysopogon serrulatus | reverse complement strand
AAGTTGATCATCGGTCATCATCTTACGCGCAAGAAGGAATTGTTGACTCATCAATTCCTGGCAACTGGTTTCGTTTACCGGATAATGGAACAAATTATCTTTGTAAACCCTTCACAAAAAAAATTGTCTATATGCCACCCGTGTGAGCCGTCAAATAATTTTGTCCTCTTGGCACTGTTCATCTTCCTCCTCCTGCCGCCCGCCCGCCCACCCAACACCCACCGCCCTGCCGTAGCACGGTAGGGGTCTTGCCGAAACTCTCTGGTGAGACCCTACCACGCCCGTGACAACCTCTCTCTTCCCCCTCCCCCGCCACCGCCTTGGCCATCCTCGCTTTCGCCCTGCTTCGCCGGCCGTTGGCCGGCCCCTAATAAATAGCTTGGCCGCCGTCCTCACTTGTCTAGTCAGCCTAACTTCCCGGTCTTCCCGGTCGGCCTCTTTATACCCGCCGGACTTGAGAAGATGAGAGAGACCGGGTTTAGGGAATAAAATTTAAGTGATGGATTGCTCCAAATCATATGAGTGAGGGATAACTTTTACATAAAAGCAATTTTTTAGAATAGCACAAAGTCAACCATCTTCACTTTGTCCTAGTTTATAAAAAAAATAACTCATCTTCTCCAGGTCCGAGTTTATAAAAAGTATTTATAACTGTTTTTCTAGATACATAGTTTATGCTTTTTTAATCTAGTATAACCTATGTATCTAGAAAAGGTCAGAACAACCTTTGATTTGGGGACGAAGAGAGTATAAAATAGTTCGCCACCTCGACAAATATCGGACGACGAACTTTGAAGCAATCAACCTCTAGATTGTACCAACAGAGACAAGAAACATGAGAGCAACTCCACCGAAAGCCCTCAAATCAGAGTCCATGATCATAATTTAACGCCCCCCTGCTTTTGAGGGTCTAACTTTTTATCTACTTCAGTAACAACTTTCAAATCGGTACCATCAAATTCATTCTAACAGATACTAGTATACCAAGGAATGACTGAGATATAGTCTCAGTTAGGAAACCTTTCTTTAGTTTCCATTTTTAAAACCGAGATTGTCAATCCAGAACTAAAAGTCATTCTTTGTTCTTTCCTCTTTTCGCTCTCATGGATTGAGCTATGCATCACGTTAACTAGCTGAAAAACTGATGCCTTTCAACGGCGACACCGCAGATGGTAACCGAGGTATTGGCTATAACTATAACATGTAATTCAAAATAATCAGATTTTATTTAAGCAGTGTTCATGACACATATAGGTACTAGAAGTCTAGTACTATACTACACGCGCGGCAACAATAGTCGTCGTCATATTCTCAGTCGCATCTGCTGGCTACCCTTCCAAGGACGTCGCAGAGTTCCCTAGCCTTCGAGTTCATGACGGCGTGGTCGGCGCCGGCGATCTCCTCGACCTCCGTGCCAGGGCTCATGGTCACTATCCAGCGTTGCATCTCCTCGGGGCTGGCTTCGTCGGCCTTGGCCACCACGTAGACCTTCTTGACGGACCCATAGTTGGCCGCCGTGAGCAGCGCCTCGTCCTTCATCAGCGGGTCGTCCTTGAACTGGTTGCCGGGCCTCACCAGCAGCTTAGCCAGGGTCACATCCTCCGCGGGGCTCTCCTGGTAGTACTTCTCCTCCATGAACCTTGGACCCATCACGATCGATGTCCCTTGCTGCCCGCCGCCGGTGCCGGTGATGGGCACCAGTTGGCAGTCCATGAGCACCCCTTCGGAAGCATCTCTTCTCATGAACTGCAGTCATCGCAAAAGAAGAAAAAAAAAATTCAAACTTTTGTATATTTGTGAGCTGCAACTTGAAACAATGGTTGGTGCATGTGCGTGCGCGTGCGCGTGTGTACCTCGTCGATGGTGACGCCCAAGTGCTTGCCGACGCACGGCAGCGCGGCGGCCACGAACACGGCGGCGGCGACCTTGCGCGGGAACCTCTCCATGGCGAGCGCCAGGCTGATGCCGCCGTGGCTGTGGCCGACGAGGACCAGCCTATCGTCGTCAGGGGCCGCGGCGACCGCGTCCAGCAGCGGCCTCGAGTAGTCCTCCGCGGAGCGCACCTCGTGCAGGCGCGCTGGATGCGCGCCCGACGCCGCCAGGTCTAGTGCCGTCACGCGGTGGCCGGCGGATTCCAGCTCGGTGACCACCTTGTACCAGCACCACGCGCCGTGGCAGGGGCCATGCACCAGCACGAAGTGCTTGCTACCGCCGGCGACTTCCATTGCTGCTAGCTGTGCCTGTGTGCGACGGTGTGAAGGGCGTGATGTTTATATAGAGGCGCGGTGGTGATTACCACTGTGTTTCTAATCCTTCGAGTTGATCATCAGTCATCACCCGTACCGCAGTACTGGCTATCCTCTCCTCTGCAGTCATCAACTTTTGCTGCAAGCTCAATTCCTGGGTGGCAGCTGTTTACTGGATAATGCAACAGTTCTGAATTTAGTTGTTTTTTATTAAATTATTTTTTGAGATAATGCGCAAATTAATTAATTAATTGAGGGATCAGGATTCGAGTTTTTTTTTAAAAAGATATCAATATTTACATAGCATGTCTATTTGGTGTTAAATTTTAATACATCCTTTCATTTGGTCAAACCGGATATATATAGTTTAATTGGAGAGATAGAAAAAAGTACACCTTTAACAAATACAGGTACTATATGACTCTTTCCATTATTATCCAAAAAATCAGAAAGAAAGTGCCTGTAGGTGGTGGTGCTAGTTGCTATCCATTTCGGAGCAAGTAATAATGTGCGGGTGTAGTGTCATGCGTGGTGTGTTCCTGCTTAATTAGCGGTTGTCATTTCGGTATATAGAGAGGCTTTCTCATGGTTATTGAAGGACCCTGCTGGGTGATATATACATTGGCTACTTTTAATGAAACAGACAGGTTGCTATGATATAAGATGTATGCAAGCAGATTTGGTGGATGAAGTGGCACGACATGGCGACACTACACTATTTGCTGCTGACCGTTGCGATTAGCTAGCCCCGGCCCGTGTAGCTAGCATACAGGTTGGCTTGGTATGGGATCATCAGTGACGATGGCACAAGCAATGACGACGATGTTTTGACTTGATGATTTCATTCAGTGCTGGTGGTGTATTGTGATGTTTGCAGTGATGTAGATCTTGCGGGGGTTAGATGAGCTCTCATCCTTCCTCTCAGATGAGCTCATGGACGGTTTCTGCGGTCTTTCAACACCAATCTAGCCTGAGTTTTCCTCTGGAATATCCTTCCATATATCTGACAGTTTTAAACAGTCCACTACTGTGATTTTGGACTGGATATTTTTCAACTTTAAAGTGATCATACCATCACATAATTAGAGACATATGAGAAGAGCCTGGCCATTCTTTTCCGTTCCCTTTTCCTTGACTCAACAATTAATTTCAACATATATGTTCAATGTTTTAACTCGATAAAATAGATCCAGCTTAGGTTTACGATTATAATGTTCTACTCACCTAGATATAAATATATTATGTCTAGATATATTGTAAAACCTATGTATATGAAAAACAACTTACGGTTTGGAATGGAGAGAGTATAAATTAAAAGCATTATAGAAAACAACTTACGATTTGGATCGAAGGGAGTATAAATTATAAACATTATAAACCAAGCGAGAATTTATAACACACTAATAAAATCTTGTTGAGTAGGATAGTTCGCTACTTGGATGAATGTCGGGCAGCGAACTTTGAAATAGTTGGCCTTGGATCTCGCTAAACGTTCAAGAAACTTGAGAGCAAGGCCGAGGGAGGAGTATGGCAGGGTGAGCCACATTAGGGGAAGTGGCAGACATGGAAGGAGCCCCCATGTGTTGGGGAGGAGTATGATGGGGCGAGTCGTGACGAAGGAGGTGGCAGACAGAGGAGGATAGCTCTGATAGCCTTGGACCCTGATCTCGTGAGCAAGCTTCTTCCCTTGTTACGTTGATCTGGCGATGCCACTTCATCTCTGTTTGGATGGATATGGAATGTTGTAGGTGGCGACGACATGGAACAAAAATTCATGCGGGAGGGAATTGGTTAGACAAAAAAATTCCTCAAAGAAAAACCGTAGAGAATGGAGCTCCCTACCCGCCCCTGGAAGATGGTGCAGAGGGAGTAATTTGAGGGCCTTCATAAAATAGAGACTTGACTTGAGACAAATTAGATTAAGTTTAACCAGTAAAATTGAGTAGCGACTCTATTTAGGATCGCTTCTTGGATATGCTACGAGAAAAACCGAGCGAGAATTTACAGGAGAGAGGACGATTATGGCCATAAACCTGTAATTGGAAAGGAACACAATTATTTTACCCTGTTTGGTAGGGTTTTTCTCTAGTTCCGGCTTCGGCAAGCCATTTTTCAATGAGAAAAAGAGAAGCGCCCAGCTGTTTTGAAAGTACCACAAAACTCCTCAAAACGACTTAATTTCTTCCGAAGGAGCCCTTGGAAGAAGGCCTCTCAAACAGGGTCTATTACGGCACTGTTTGTTGACAATTTGACATAAAATACATTGGAGTCTACTACTACACGTGGTCTTCGGAAAAAAAATACACTAGTCTGCTACACACGCCAAGAATAGTCGTCGCCATAGTCTTAGTCGTATCTGCTGGCTATCCCGACAAGGACGTCGCAAAGTTCCCTTGGCTTGAGTTCATGACTGCGTGGTCGGCGCCGGCGATCTCCTGCACCTCCGTGCCGGGGTTCGTGGCCGCTATCCAGCGCTGCACCTCCTCGGTGCTGGTGCTGGCGCCATGGGCGGCCTTGGCGACCACGAACACCTTCTTGACGGATCCGTAGTTGGCGGCCGTGAGCAGCGTCTCGTCCTTCATCACCGGGTCGTCCATGAACTGGTTGCCGGGCCTCACCAGCAGCTTCGCCAGGGTCAGGTCCTCCGCTGGGCTCTCCTTGTACAACTTCTCCAAGAACTTTGGACCCATCACGATCGCCGTCCCTTGCTGCCCGCCGGCGGCTTCATCACTGCCGCCGGTGCCGATGCTGGTGCCGGTGATGGCCACCATTTGGCAGTCCATGAGCAGCCCTTTGGAAGCAGCTTTTTTCATGAACTGCAAGCATTCATCACAAAAATTCCAAATTTTACATGAGCTGATCATGGTAAAGGTACATACTCCTATTTGTGAGTTGTGATGTGTTGTACCGCTTCGGTGCCGACGCCGATGTGTTTGCCCACCCACGGCAGCGCGGCGTCCACGAACACGGCGGCGGCGACCTTGCGCGGGAACCTCTCCATGGCGAGCGCGAGGCTGGCGCCGCCGTGGCTGTGGCCGACGAGGACCAGCCTGTCTCCGTCGGGGGCTGCGGCGACCGCGTCCAGCAGTGGGCGCGAGTAGTCCTCGAAGGAGCGCACCTCGTGCAGGCGCGCCGGGTGCGCGCCCGACGCCGCCAGGTCCAGCGCCGTCACGCGGTGGCCCGCGGATTCCAGCGCGGTGGCCACCTTGTACCAGCTCCACGCGCCGAGGCAGAGGCCGTGCACTAGCACGAAGTGCTTCCGCCGCCGACCTCCATTGCTGCGCGTTGGCGTCGAGTACTGCAGAGCTTGGGATCAATTGATCTTGTCTTCTTCGGATTTACCGTGTAGGTGGTGTGCGGCCTGCAGGGCCCTCTGTTTACAGAGGCATTGTGGTGGTTGCCACTATTTTTTTTTTTATCATCACCTTCTTCTGCAAGAAAGCGTTGACCAATTCTTGCCGCTACTACGTACTTTACTCCGTCCCAATTGATGAGACGCTTGATTTTTTTTACGCAAAGTTTGACTACTTGTCTTATTTAAATTTTTTTTTAAAATATCATTTCTTTTGTCATGGCTTGTTTTATCAATAAGTTTTTAAGAATGAATTAAATTTAACTATATTTGAACAAACTTTTCTTAATAAGACGAGTGGTCCAACTTAAGATAAAAAATCAAACGTGTTATAATTTCAAACAGAAAAATACTAACCATAGTGCAGCGCCGGCCCGCGGAGAAAAAAAGATAGCAATCAGTTTACCATCACCTCCCTTAAACATCCCTCCCTTCCTTACTCTCTCCCTTCTTTCTATTGTTTTTTGTGCTACAGTGGTTGGCAGGATCTCCAAGAGCGTATCTGGCATTCTTGCCATCGGATATGGAGCTCCACGTTGGTTCCTTCTTGGCCATCGGCAGGTCAGTGGTTTGGTCGTGTTTTGTTGCTCACGGCCACTTGCATCTGGATGGCGTCTTTGGTGGCCACGGTAGCTTACGGGGCTGCCTAATCAGATTGCCTCTAAGGACAGATCTAGTACCTCCAAAGTTGAATCCTGCCTCCTTCCCTCAGTCCTCACCGCCGCTAAGCACTAGGAGTGCCGCGGTACAACCACTCTATTGATCTTCTTGTCTAGTTTTACCCTCTAGTGGCCTGCTCTTCACCTTGTGGGGTGATGTTTTTAGTCTCATCGGGTTGTGCCGAAACCAGTGGCTATAACCAAGTGTTGTTTGCTTGTACTGCTGGTAAGGTGAATGGTTGTCATGGTGGTTCTAGGCAAAAGTCTTGCGCAGCCCATGGCAAATATGCTGGCAACAATGGTGTCCTCTTGCATCATGTTCCTCACTGAGGGGTCGTAAAAATCCACTTTGTCATTTTGCTTTTGTGTGGTCTCTAGGTTGAAAATCCAATCCGGCGTTTGCAATGCTAACTAGAAAACCCTGTAGTTCAAGACCATTCATCCTTGCACACATTTTACGAGCCACCTTTCTTCCCCGATGTTTGTACAAGTTTCTAATCAAAGTATTGATCACGCGAAGTTCTTTGCTCTTCTATCATCCATATCCTCGATTGGGCCCACGGTGGGCCCAATCAAGATATGAATGATAGAAGAAAGAAAAGAAACTCTCATTGAATACTTGCCGCCCACCAAATGTCGGTTTCATGAGGCCATGGCCCTTCGTTTGGATTTTCTCGTTGTCCTTTTTTGCCAACCATCTTCTCTTAACCATTTCTTCTCTAAATGGCCATTGGCAAACGTTGATTGGGTCTCGGATATGCTCTAAAGGCAATGTAACCGTTGTTTTGTTAGACTTACCTGAAACTTAACAATTACTCGTGAAATGGTAAATCACCCATAAAATGGAAGTCCCGAAGGTTGGCGAGGGGGCTCAAGCCCCCCAATCGCCGCTGATTTCATGTAGCCTCCAAAGTCTCTCCAAGAATTTGTCATGACTGTTTTGGGAAAGAGGGGCCGAAGGTTGAAAATAAACTTTCAACCCCCAAAACTTTCATCCTAAATCCATTACTGATAGGCAATTGACCTGTGATTGATGTGTTAGCCATAAATGTCATAGATGTTTTATTCTTTTCTGTTCCTCTTATTATTATGTGTGGTGTGGTTGTCCTCCACTCTCTCATGTGTTTGTTCTTTGTTGGTTGTTTTGTCAGCGTACGTTCTGCGTTGTATCCTTTTGAGTGGTACACTAATATATAATGAATTTTGTCAACGTCGATCTTTCGGATTACAGATGAATTCCCTTATTATAACACCTCTAAATTAACACTTGAACCGAAAAGTACGCAGTACCTGCCTGAACTGCTCAGTGTCTGTTCCGTTGTTTTTTTCTCAGTCGTACCTGCCGGCAATCCTGACCAAAACTTCACAGACCTCCGTCGGTTTGGAGAGCATGGGCATGTGATCGGCTCCAGCGACCTCCTCGACGTCCGCACCGGGGCTCAGCTCCACCATCCGGCGCTGCATCTCCTCGGTGCTGCTTCTGTCAGCTTTGGCGATCACAAACACCCTCTTCACGGACCCGAAGTTGCCATCCGTCAGCAGCGTCTCATCCTTCATCGTTGGGTCGTCCATGAACTGGAAGCCGGGTCTTTGCAACAGCTTCGCTAGTTCAAGATCCTGCCCAAATCAATTCAAAATCAGTACTATGGTTCCATTTCTGCTACATTTTTTTTTGTTAGACTCTGTAAACATTTTTTTCGATGGTACGTATAATTATCTGTCAGTAATATACAATTGAGAATAGGAATTACATGTACTGTGCAGCTTATTTTGGGAGAAGACAGCTTGTTACCTCGACAGGGCATTGATCATACAGTTTGGATGCCAATAAGTTGGGGCCAAGTAGAAGTGCAGTTTGAGGCCCCTGCTCTGTGTTCAGAACCATCGTTGTGGTGTCCATGAAAAAATCTGGTTCGATCGCCCTCTTGAACTAACACGAATGAAAACAAAAGATATTAATTTAGCATGGATGCACATGCACAACCAAGCAGGTGATGAACAAATCGGCTTGGCAGTCTGTATGGCATATGAAGGAAGCATTTCCCCAAAAATGGTACTAGGGCCGGTTCCTTCTTGAGATCATCATCAGAAAAAGTGGCCAAGTAACTGACTATCGAGTAACTGAATCATAGCAGTGGTGGTGCTGTGGAGAGAAAGGAATTTCAGCTGACCTCTTCAATGGTTATGCCCATGTGGCTGCCGACGCGGGACATGGACGCGTCCAGGAACACGGCGGCGGCGAGCTTGCCCGGGAACCTCTCCATGGCGAGGGCGACGCAGAGCCCGCCGAGGCTGTGCCCCACTAGCACGAGCCTCTCGCCGTCGGGGGGCCGCGGCCACGGCGTCCAGCAGCGGCCGCGAGTAGTCCTCGAACGACGCTACCTCGTGGAGGCGCGCCGGGTGCACCCCGACGCGGCCATGTCGAGCGCCGTCGCCCGGTGCCCCGCGGCGCGCAGCCGCGCCACCACCTTGTACCAGCACCACGCGCCGTGCCCCAGGCCGTGCACCAGGATGAAGTGCTTGCTGCCGCCGCCGCCGCTGCTGCTCTCCATCTGCAGGTCAGCGAGTGGTGCCACTCGCCGGGCTTTGCCGGGATGCAGGCGCAGGCAGCTCCACTGCAGTCTGCAGCTTGGGCTTCTGCCTTTTTCCCCGCTATCATTGAGGAAGCTTCGTGCGCATATTTGTCTGACGGACAGGAATGCATTTTTATTTTATTTTATTTTATTAATTAATATATCTAATAGAAACGGCTGATTGGGACTAGCTGTCAGTGTCTCACCTACTCTAATACAGTCATCCAGGTTATCGTTCATGTGGTCAAACGATAATCGAAGCATCGGAGACGGGTAACAGAGTGAGTTTAGAGACCGTATTTGAGCAAATCCATAGTATTGCAGATGAATTCAATCCTGTGAGAGTCATACTCACACTAAAGTATAGTAGATTTGGATTTCATCATTGGAGTGTGAGATCAAGACTCGAGTGCATAGCATTAAATAATTTCATGGAGTGGCACTAGAAGATCATATTACAGGCAGATTCTTATTAATCTTGGGGGTTATCGCCATGTAGATGGCCTGGAGCTTACAAGCTCCATAAAGCATAAGAATATCTTGTGGCTACTCCAGAAAAGAATTTGCGAAGGGCTATTGTGGTCATCCCCACAAGAGGTGAAGAGCGACCCTAGTGAGAAGACATACTGAGTACCATCTTATTGTTCTATCTGGGTTCAGTTCAAGCTTATTGAGAGTGACCACGAGAATATGGATTTGTTTTGATGGCGCCTAGGGACACCGCGCTGATGCTATAGCAACACCGGAAGTGCAGCGCTAAAATCATCTGCCAAAGATGTGGCGAGTTGTGGTATAGTATTTGCAACGTTTAGACCACACCTATTTGCCTAGTCTTTGCACTAAATCAAGCATTTTACGAAGTTGTTGGTCTAATTTGAACCCACATGCCAAGTTGTTGCACTTAATTGAGCATCGTAAAAGTTGTTTGACAAATTTGCATTCAACCAAGTTGTTGCATGATGCATGCAATTTACTCTAATAAAATGAAAATTGCTACTGTCTTCACATTTGTGCCAGGCGTACTTTGAATCATTCTTTTGTGCTAGGCGTACTTCCATTTGTGCCAGGTGTATTATGACACTCAACTTTTCATTTGTGCCTCCTTCATTTGTGCCAGGCATACTGTGATACTGTGAGACAGCTTGCAGCTCATCGATGGCCATGCCGCCTGTAGCAATAGCAATTGCACCGGAGTCAGTCAATCCAAGCTGCAGCTTCTTTTTCGGTCGTTTAGCTGCAGCTTCTTTTTCGATCGTTTATCCAAGCATTCCAAACAGCATTGAAATCTGCTTGTGTAAAGCAGCCTTAGTTGGGTCAAGATGAAAGATTTATTTTCCCAATCTGAATCTGGGATGCTAGAACCATTTATCATTTATCATTGATATATAATTTTGATGGTGTCTACCCAGCTCACAGTACAGTGTTAGTAGTATTTGGTTGTGCAATAATATCAGTATTATCATAGCGCTCAATATCATTTGGCTGAGCATTTGAGCAAGAATATTACAGAGTACATACTGGCGGTTAAAATTCTTTACATCGCTTAAGATGTTTAACATTTTCTCGTGCAAAAAAGCAGTTCACTTAATTAGCAAAGAAGTATTCAATTGAAGATTCAGAGACCAAATCAACATATGTACTTAAGACTTACTAGACCAGCCTCAACGAGGTTACCCCCTCAGCTGATCTGAAGACCAAAAGATTTCTTCTCCGAGCAACGCAACACCTCCATTGCCATTGAAATCGGACAAAGGGGCTGCCTGAATCGTTGCTCGTTGGTTCAAATTCAGAAACTTGCGAAAGGTTTTAACAATCTAAATTATATATTATATGAGCAATCAATGCGAGCGTGTAGGTCGAATCCAGGCCCGCGAGATCAAAGCCCGAGGGCATCAAAGCGAGCAGACATGCAGACCTTTTTTCGTCTCCGTGCACACTACCATGCTTCCTTCCTGTCGTCATCATCCAGAGCATCGGCTTATTGTGCACGGATCACACACAGCACAGCACTCATCTTACCATAATCAGGGTGCAAAACTCGAACATTTGGCTTCGAGAGCAAAATAAATAAATCAACATAAATCACTTGAAAAAGGCAAGATTTCGGAGTTGATCAGATAATTGTAGTCTGATTTTTTGGTCAACACTGAGGTTTCTGTCAAGGCTTTTCATCACATCAACATGGCAAAGATCCTGCCTTTTTGGGTAAAATCCGCTGACAATAGATCCAAAGCAAAGCAAACCCAAATCAAAAAGAGAAGATAAATTGCGTATAGATCATAGAAAGGCTCAGAAGGATCCATTGGTTTCTATCGTCAGGAATCTGAAAATAGGTAGGTATTTTTGGACATCACAGCCTCCAGTCAGATCCAGCGATAAAAGCAAGCAACGAAATGAGAGAATCAAAATCCAAAGAGAAAACACAGAAGAAATTGAATTGAAGGCGATAAATGGACCATTGTCCTCCAATGTCAACCGATCGATGAACAAACCTGACGATTCCGGTGGCTGCAGCAGCCGAAAGGATTGCGGCACATCGGAGGATTGGAAGAAGCCGTCATTTATATAGGGGGCGATTCGTGGGTTAGGGTTTCCGGTTTCAGGGACTCACTCCTGTCATGGTAGGTTTACAAGAATACCCTCACCTTCTAACTGGGCCGGCCCAGTTAATTCTCGAACAACCTCGCCGGAGACAGACCACACGGCCCAAGGGTAGCCAGTTTGCATTTGCATGAGGAAAAAAGCAGGTTGGTTACATAGATACTAGGCCCATGGGCCTATGTGAGGCCCAAACGGGCTCACACCGCTGAAGCAGCTCCTCTGGTCCTCGACGCCGAGGTAATCCACCACGCGGATGTCGTCCGGCCGCCGGTGATCCATCTGCTGGCCACCGCCGCCGCCGCCGCCGCCACCGTGCATCAGCGATCCGATGGCCCTGGTCATGGAGCCGACCCCTCCATGGCCGTGGCTGCCGCCGTAGAACTGTTGGCCGGGCAAGAGCCGGCCCACGTCGAGGCCTACCAGCTGCGTCTGGCCCAACGGCAGCCCATCGTACGGCTCCAGCGCCGTAGTAGTCTTCAGAGGCCCAAACGGGCCCATGACGGGGAGACGGTGGTCAGGCCCACCCAGCATGGGCCCGAATCCGACGGTCGAGAAGCCCGCGCCGGCGCCCATGCCGTACCCGCCCGCGGTGGCGCCCATCTCCGCTGCCTTCTGCAGCAGCGCCGTGGCCGACATGCTCGCCGAGGCGGCCGCCGGGGAGAACGCGCCGCCCATGCTGGTGTCGTCGAGGCCAGCCGCCTTGCCACCGCCGCTGAAGAAGGTTGCCGGCGATGGCGGCGCGGGCCTCGAGGCGCCCTGCTGCAGGCTGGAGAGCATGCACCCGGCCATGCTGAGCGGCGGCAGGAGCAGCGGGTTGTTGGCGTCGGCGTCGGACATGGTGGGGAGCATTCTCAGCTGCGGGCTCTTGGTGTCGAGGGCGAAGTCGTCGTCGTCCTCACCGGCGGCGACGGCGTCCAGGTCGTCGTCGGGCTGGGATGACGACGAGGGCAGCGCCAGGTGGTGCGGTGCTTGGCCCTGGAGGGCGGAGGCCACCGTCGCCATGTTCATGGGCTGGGATAGCTTGTTGTTCTCCTGGGCTAGGGCGTCGCAGAATGCCCTGTGCGTCACGAAGCTGTCTCGCCTGGTCATGGTGAACAATTCATGTCAGAAAAGATACTCAGATATAGAATGCTGATGTTACATTTACGATTCTGTCACAGATTTTTATATGTATGCACGGCGGCAGACACCTTGGAGTTGGAGGCGTCAGACCTCAAAAGTTCACAGCATGCATGCACACGGCATGACGAACGTTTGTACAAATTGAACCTACGCAAAACGCACATGATGTGTGATTCCCGTTACAGGAAGGGAGAAGACACAAGTGCTGTTAGTTCATCAGATCACATGCATGCATTGTCTGAAAGGTGTATTTATATAGCAGGGTCTGGTTTGCCACTACACACCTTGCCTTCACCGGTATGACTGGTCAAGCTGAAGATGTTTTGTTAACCAAACACCTCCTCACGGAGTCACGGCAGACATAAAAACTGAAAATAAACATAATGCCCTTCCCACCTGTTCTTCTTCTTCCTATCCGCGCTCTCGGCCCTTTATGAGTTCACGATCTTCTTCCTTCTTCCTCGATCCTCTAATGATCGCAAGCCCCCTAGGCCACATCCCCCAGACCCCCCTCCATGATACGGTGCCTGCCACTCAGGTGGCAATGATACGGTGCCTGCCACCCAGGTGGCAATTCATGACCTGGCGACCATTTGCCTCGGCGGACGCACCCTTGGGCCGGGGCAACCGTGCGTGCCCTCCCCAACGGCAGCACACGCCCCAGCCGACGGCGCGATGCCTCAAGCTGACAGTGGGCCGAGATCCAAACCAAATCGGCACCAATCCAAAACATATATATTCAACTTTCTCTCGCCTCGATCGATCTCATGTGGGTGTAGGATTTCAGGTAATTCAACCGTGAACATTGTTTTAAATCTCTCCGACTAAGACATTTAGCGGATGGTCTCCAAACAAATAATAGTGGAGCTAAATGAGGCAGTGGGCTATAGCAGCTAAACAAATTAGTTTGACATACCTCAAATCTATAGCTAGAGATGTAGAACCTTGCCTATGAAGCTACTTTCAAAACACTCCTTCGGCATAAAACAGGCTTCAAACAGCTTGTGAAGCTGCTGAAGAAACTGTGACGAACCCACGCCTAGACCTAGCGTGTAGTGTGTGTAATCGCCATGCAAATGCATGCATGGCAATGCAAACCATAGCTTAATTGCACTGAACTTCTGTACATATGCTAGTATGTAAGTCCAGCTCTGTCGATAAACCAAAATTGTTCTCTACACGTTGTGGTTAGGTGTGGTAGGAGTAGTTTTCACACGCGCGTATCTGTTTGTGAACTGAATTTGACGGAGATGGAGTATAGTTTGGTCGTCAGAGGCTCAGAGCTAGAGAACGTGTCCAATCCGATTCCGAGCACGCACGGACTCTGAGGCACAAAAACAAATCCTCCTTGTCTTCCCCAGGAATCTTGGGTGCTAAAATAATAGACATGCTGATTGACATGCACGAACAATGCAAATGCAATGCAGAAGAAGTTAGCGCCGACGATGGCGTTCAGGCCACCAGTGCCGACGACGTCGACGCGACGACTGACTGACCTGGAGAAGACGGTGCCGCAGTCGCACTTGTACTCGCGGGTGCCGCAGACCTTGGCGTGCGCCTTCCAGTCGGAGTGCACGGCGTAGCGCTTGGCGCAGCGCTCGCACTTCCACTTCTTCTCGCCGTGCTTCCGGCAGTAGTGCTTCTTGATCCCCGTGAGGTCCCCGAGCGCGCGCGCCGGGTTGTGGTGCACGCACGACGCCTCCGGGCACACGTACACCCGCTTCCTCGGCGGGCCACCGCCTCCGGGGCCGCCGACACCGTCCGCGCCTCCGCCTCGCTGCCGCAGCTTCCACGGCAGGTTGTGCCCGCGCCGGTGCAGCTGCAGGTTCTGGTCGCGCTGGAAACCCTTGTGGCAGATCTCGCACACGAACCGGTTCGTCGCCATCAGCGTCCGCGGCGACAGCGCGATCACCTCCGCGCTCGGGTCTTCACCGTCAATTAATTCGTCGTTGCATGCAAAGACAATATATAAGCGCCTCATCATCATCAGTATCAAGTGTGACAAATTGGAGCATATATATACATGCAGTACGTAGCTGTCAGCTAACTGTTTTTTTTAGAGAAATCTTCCAGGACAAATGTATTGATGGTGGTTTCAGTCTGAAGTATACTATAAGAATCAATTAGCTGTGTTGATGAGCTCATTCTTCATGGGATCGATCGTTTTCTGCCAGGAAGCTAAGGTCATTAGTTTGCATTAAAGAATGTCTTGAATATTGTTGGATCTATCTAGCGGAGTATCTATACCAAGTTAATTAACTGAAACTGCTACAAACAATGCTCAAAATTGATATTCCCTTACAGTATGTATGTCGTCATCTTATCACGCTAGTCTTCGGTGAAAGGGAGGTTTGGACTGCTAAACAGTTACTGTCATAATTGAACTTTGTGCCCTATCAATCATAGCTAGATCAAGTTCACAGGATTTGCGAAAGACTTTAAAGATGCGCAGTGGAAAGAAACCATTGCTGATCTAGTCATATCAATTATTCTCAAGAACTAACATACGTCCTAGCTATAGTAATATTCGGTTCAAACTGGAGATAGAATCTCTCCATGCATGCCTGAATGTAGCTTTATTTAGATATGATGGCCGGGACTAATAAATTAAGAATCATCAGTGTGCACGGTCGAACCTGGTGTCCCCGGAAGGCTTCTCTTCTTCTTCACAGTCGGCGGCGGCGGGGCAGGCTGCGGCTCCGAGGGGCCGCCGCTGCCGCCGCCGTCGTTTTGCATCTCCATGGGGATACCGAGGAGCGGCTTGATGTGGTACTGCAAAAATTCCTCCTCCACCTCTGTAGTTGTGTTGCTCACAGAAGCGAAACTGCTGCTGCCAGTGCACTCCCTAGCAGCAGCTCCTGACATGGATCCGGATGACAGCAAGCAACTAACCTTGCCTGCACGCACACATAAACGCGCCAAAAACCACACAAGCTAGCGAGATCAACAAATTGGCAGTACAGAGAACCTTTTACACCATATCACTATTATACACACTCTTGTTTGTTGAAGAAAGGGGGGGAAGGGAAGGACGAGTGTGTGTTCTTCAGTTCTCTCAGAGACAGACAGCAGACAGTAGAAAGGAGGGAGGTGGTTGGTCTGGTATTTATGCTATCATTTTTCCATGCTGCTTTTAACGCCTCACCACATTCCAATTAGTACCTTTCGATGTACTTCCTCTAAAAGAGAGTGCAATTCTTATTCTTCATCGAAGAGTCAAATTAAATAATTTTAAATTTAACCAAATACATATAAAAAGTGTTAGCATGATATAAATAAACATGATTAGATTGACCATGAAATTTATTTTTTAATAAAATTTATGTAGAGAGATAAATATTGTACTACCCCCCGTCCCTAAAAGAATACAATTCTCGTATTTCGAAAGCAGTCAAATCATTTAACTTTAACTAAATGTATATAAAAATACTAATATTCATGGTATAAAATAAATATTATTAGATTAGTTAGACACATAAATATTAATACTAGTTATTATAAATTTGGTCAGACTTGAGCTAGATTGATCGACGCGATCCTGTTTTTAAAACAGAGGGAGCACAATACAAGTTACTCCTTCTATCCAGGAGTTAATAATTTTTATCTTGGACCAAATATATAATAAAATATTAATATTTATAGTATATAATTAGTATCGTTGATAGATTTTTATATATGTTTTCATAATAAACTTATTTAGAGATAGAAATATTGCTATTTTTATAAATCTAGTCAAATTTTGAAAATTTTGATCATAGCACGAGTCCCGTAGTGACTTGGGCCTTGTTTAGTTTGGTGTAAGTTTTTCCACTCTCTCTCCTCACATCAATTGTTTCCCGCATATAAATAGTATTAAATATAAATAAAAAAAGAACTAATTACACAGTTGGGTTGTAAATCACGAAACGAATCTTTTGAGCCTAGTTGGGCTACGATTGGACAATATTTACCACAAACAAACGAGGTGCTACAGGACTTTCCAATCTCTCTCCTCTCACAAATTGTTTCCCACATGTAAATAGCATTAAATATAAATAAAAAAATAACTAATTACATAGTTGGGTTGTAAATCACGAGACGAATCTTTTAAGCCTAGTTGGACCACAATTGGACAATATTTACCACAAACAAACGAAGTGCTTCAGGACTTTACACTCTCTTTCTAACTTGCATCTAAACAAGACCTTGTTTTTGGAACCGAGGGACTAGTGCCTGTCATTTTCTGTATGTGTGTCAGTGATGACTTGAGTGCACATGATATATATATTTTGTCTCCAGAGAGGGAGAGAGAGAGCTGGTTAATGTGTACAGTGTACGGCTAGCCGCGCGAGCTAGGAGTCGAGCAGAGAGAGTTTTATATGGGTGCATCGTTTGGATGTATACGCAGCGGCCTTTGTTGTTTCCTCCCTCGGGATCGATTCGGCCGGCCACAGACAATGCCCATGTTTTCCTGGTATAAATAGCTTCCGATGACAGCAATCTTCCTGTGGTGGTCAAGTTGATCGGCTGCTTCTTGTTGCCTTGTTTTTTTTCTGCCTAGGGCCGTAGGCCGCCTGCATTGCCTGCCTGCTCTCCTTTTCAATTCAGCTGCATATAAAATTGCATGCAATTTAAAATGCGGTTACCGATCCCCAAAACCAATCTTTCTACCGACCTCGATCGGCTTCTTGAATACTCCATCCGTCCCAAAATAACTGCCTTTCGCTTCGAAAAACAAATGCCGGCAATTTTTATAAATAATAAATATTATCGATTAGTATCACAATTAATATCATCGGAAAGATCTTTGAATCTAGTTTTTTAACAAAATTATTCGGAGATATAAATATTGTACGTATTTTCTATAAATTAAGTCAAACTAATGCGACACGAAAATCGAAAAACGACAATTATTCCGGGGCGGAGTAGTACACTGGAGCCTTCTCCAAATCAATGCTTACTTTTTTATTATTATAACTATATAACCATGTAAAATTAATTCAACATTATTATTAACTGAAATATCATTGTTCATAGTAATTTTTTTTTTTTGAGGCAAATTGTTCATAGTAATTACAAGTACTATATTGATTTATAAGAAAAAAAATCAAGTAGTAATAATGGAGGAGACACCAAAAGGTAGCCATGAACTCGATCCCTCCCTGTCTCATCTTACATATTAGCATCAATGTTTCCTCTTATATCTCGCTTTAAGCTCTACCATCAACCATGAGTGTTGCGGTGCAGCCTTAAATGACTGTTTGTGCCTTGTAGTGATCTGCGGCCTTAAATCCTTATTTTTAATTAAATACAAAAGCTAGTTTGATTAATGGTACAATAAACACAAGGATTTAAGCTTATCTTGGAGATAAGAAAACATAGGAACTAATATATAAGATTAAAGGCTGAAATAAGCCAAAATCTAGTGTTATCGCATCATTAGGCATGAGTTGCGATATAAGAGCCACCATAACTTAGCTATGTCCTTATGTTGAAGACACACGAGGTACCATTTAAAAAAATTGAAAACCATGGATATGGACGAAAACTATACTCCCTCGATCTTGAAATATAAAGGAGTTTTCGTTGTCCTAAATCAAAAACCATCCCAAGTTTGATAAAATTTGATAGAAAATAATATTTATGATGAAAAAACTTTTTTAAGATATGTTATGAAATATTTTTATAATTTACCTCTTAGATGTGGTAGTTTTTTCTGTGAATAAACTCGTTGAACTTTAGATATGTTGACTTGATTTTTTTATTACATTAAATAAAATCTTGGTCTGTGGGGGAAGACGTCCCTCCTCTGCCACTCATCATTGTGCTAAAAACAAAAGCCCTCTTACACAGTCTGGAAAAATTCTGCTTTGCAACACGAGACATGCGAGGGAGATTTTCTTACCTCCACTCGGCAAACACGCCCTTGCGGGGGATTGAACCCAGGTCGCTAGGGTGCTACTAGAACGTCTTGACCATCCGGTCTAGGCGCAGTTCACTGTAGTTATTAAATAAGAACTTCCGATGGTTATGTCTACTAAAATTGTGTGGTGTAAGGGCATAGGTTGATGCAAAAGTAGTACTAGCGCATCACATTTATTTGACACTTGTTGCAGCCTGATTTGATTTCTTAGCATTGTGGCCGAAGGCTATTAGCTATCGATTTCTACATCACCAGTGATATGTGATGTGCTTTTCTATTAGGCTACCTATCGATTTCTACATCACCACTGATATGTCTCTTTCAAGTGTGTACGCAGCGTGTTCGCAAATCGTGGCAACCAATTCCTATTACATGTACTATATATCCTGGTACGGCGAACCGTCCTCCATTGGACCTACAACTTTTATGGACAAATTGAACATGTACACAGGACCTACCTTTGATCCAGTGATAGGGCTATCCAGTTAGATTCAAACCTTGGTACGGTGTAACATTTTTTTTCTAATTTTTTCTTGAAAAAACTTACTCCTCAAAAAATAAGGAGACCGGCACCCACATTAATATTGTGGATTGTGTGTGTCCTACTGTACGCTCTCAAGAAAAATGAGGTTGACACCCCATGTGTGTCCTATTATATATATACCCTCTCAAAAAAAGAGATCGCCACCCCATGTTAATACTTGACGAGGCATGTTAAAAGAAAAAGATCAATTCTATAAATTTTCATAATAACTACAAACAATATCTTTCCTCTAACCATTATCCCTAACAATGACCGTTGAATCTATTATTCTATTTTATAAAATAATACCCACTCTATCATTCTAAAAAATACATAAAGTAACTTCCCGATTTGCATCTAAACTACCATTAAAAAATAACTCATAAAACTCTAAATTTGTATTTGAATTATCCATATTTATGATTACAAGATATAATTTAAAATGATCTCCTAAAATTGGAATTAAGGTGTCCATCTCTACCACTATGAAAGGTAATGCATTTTGAAATAACCTCCTAAAATTGTAACTAAATTGCCACCTCCACCACTATGAAGATGGTGCAAATTAAACCTTGGGTTTGCATCTAAATACCCATATTTACCACTATGGAAGGTAATATTTTGTAACACCTCCAATTTGTATTTATATTACCCACCCTTGTTATCATAAACTATAAATAATAATATAACATATTATAAAAACAATTCAATTGTAATGAACCGACCAATTTATAAAAGCATAAGTGAAAAATCACTCGCTAAGCGAGTAATCCTCACACTTAAGCCATTATAAACCCGTAGTCCGAAATCTCGAAGGATTTCAAACCAAACATCATCAACCAAGATCGTACAAGTTTAGCGTCACCATTCACACGTTACAACATTTCACGAATAGTTCGACAACATCAGAGTGCGGAAATAAAGTTATTACAAACCAAGTTCTTAAAATCCGAGTAGCGAAAGCAAAGTAGTTTTGAAAGCTCAACCCAACTCACGCATTTTTAAAGATTAATACAATTGCCGGTCCGTAGTCTATCCATCAAAAGCGGTTGGGGAGAATATTAAGATTTAACCTTGCCCAAGGTCTTCTAGTCCACTGGAAAAAGACAAGTAGCACAATGCAGTGGAAGGTATGTCCGTCTGCACAAAACAACAAGCGGAAAAAAACCCCTGAGTACGAGAAGGTACTCGGCTAGACTTACCCGACTGACTCAAAATAAAAGACTCCAAGGAGTATGACAGACTTTATCTGGGGATAGCTTGACTCTTTTGCAAAAGGCGGTAATAACATTTAAAGTGGTAGCTCAGCTTAATCATTCCTATTTATGCTAGGTGAGCACCTATACTATACATCATTATAATATATTAGTCATGATTAAGCAAGCAAGTAGTAACCATAATCATAATTATTAGCTTAACCCATCATCATCATTAACCACATTCCATAATCATTACTACGATCTTTGCAGCTCAAGTCAAGGTGTTCACCGTCCGAGAACGATGGCGATTCGAATCGATTACTGAGCTCGGGGGGTATTCCTCACACAAACCACACTCACGCGGCGAGAAGCTCTACAGTCACCGTGGCACATATCCGGGAAGAAACGCGGTTTCGATCGGAACCACCGTACCAGGGGACCGCCCAACGCCTTAGCCAGCCATCTTTGGACCTCGGACTTACTCTTCGCGCCCTGTGGTCCCCCATCCATCTCCAATACGGTGCGAACGGGTCGAGAGCCGGCCTGGATAGTGTTAGGCTTCAGCGGTCGGAAGTGCTTATCCGGCCCGGCTAAATGTGAGGCATGCGTTCAATATGACTTGGGGTACAACAACGGTACGGTCCTTAATCGACACAGACGGAATCACTATGGTCCAACCACCCCACAAGACTCCGCCCGGTCTCCATTTATCACAACCATAACCATCAACCAGATGATATCAACATAAGCCTTCCATCAATCATAAGTAACCACCTATACTCGCGGATGACGGAAATCACCCGACTTCTACCGTCTAAGCAAGCTAAGCATAATACTCGCCCTAGACTAGCGGGGGTATATCAAGGTGGGTAATTCAATGGTAAAAAACAAGGATATAATGCATCAACGGTTGCACACAACTCCTATACTTAATGCAACAATCATAAAGCATAATTAGACCGTTTAGAAAGCATAGGTAAGTAGATGCTCCGGTGCTTGCCTTGCTCGAAGTCACTAGCGAAGTGGTTCGAGCACTCAGGTAAGTCTTCCTCGTCTCCTCCTGCTGGGACCTCCTGTTGGAACTCCTCCTGAGGGTTCTCCTCGATCTCCGAAAGTTGGGGGTCCTCCTGCGAACCTATATGATGCGATGTACGTACATGAGTATGGCGAATGCACAACATATGATGCTCATGTATGAGGATGATTAACATTTCATTTTATTGAATAGGTGCATATCTCTTCTCTGTAAACAACATAACTTAATTACTGAATACGTGCAAATCTCTTCTCTAAACACTTAGAGAAGTGTATAAAGAAGAGTGGTGTGGCTAGGTACACACACGCCTACACACATCACAAGAATAAAGAGAAGTACCACTACTCATAGCCAAACATCACATTTCAGTTATGGTACTACATTACATGATCAGCAAGCATAACCTAATTAAAAGTGCGCAAGAAGTAATATAGAACTCATTAAATCATTTAATTCAAAGGCTTATCATTTCATGTGAATAAATAGGCTTGAACTGTGACCTCTGTCTAAACAGTCCAGAAAAATCTACAAAAATTACAGGAGCTACACTATAACATAACAGAGCAATGATAAAATTTTCACCACAATTCATCAAGTACATCAGCCTACACAAAAAGATGAAGCAGCAGGACAAAAATGCACATTTAACAACTTTGTAATGTGAAAAGTGTCAAACAATAGATTTCCTATTTTTAACTAGAACTTCTTAGCACAAGAGCAGTCATCAAAAATTACCAGGGCATATTTCCTTATAATTAATTTATTAAAAAAATCATACAAGAATCAGCCCAGTTGAAATTAAATCATATTCCAATATTTTTTGTACAGGAACTGCATGACATATATTTTTTCCAGAAACTACATCACACAAAAAGTCTAGCAAAACAAGAATCACATTTTTCAGAGCATTCTACAATTTATTATGCATTTAAACAGATTTCAGCATTTAAAGTAATTAATTAAATCTACACCGAAAAGTACCACGAAAATTGTATCACATATTTTTCTTAGATAGATCTAGTCATAAGAAAACTAACAAAATAAGAATCATCAATTTTGGACTCCATTTGCACCAGCTACAAATTAAAAAAAAAATTAAACACATTTTCTAGAAAACAATAAAAGAAATGGGCCGAAACCCTAAGGTTCATGGGCTCGGCCCAGTGGGCCGTGTGCCACCGACACGCGGGCAGGGGTCAACCCGGCCCCACACGTCGGTCGGCCGAGGCAGGGCGGCGCGTTGGCCGGCCGGTGCTCGGCCCCGACGGTGAGGCTAGCGACGACGAGGATGTAGCCGCAGAAACGTGTTCCATCAGCAGCGCACCGCAGTGAGTGGTTGCGCCAGCGCGGTCGGGAAGCAACGGCGGTATTGGCCAGCCCAGCCTTGGCTTGATCACGGCAGCGTGGTGCGGAGCGTCTCGGCGATCGCGGCGAGGCGAGTAGAGAGGCGCGGCGAGCACGATGCAAACCTAGCGACAACCCTCTGCGTGAATGTGGCGCGGTCGCCGCGGTGGCGACCGCGTGATGCATGGCGGCAGCGGCGGGCATGGAGCTCTGGCGAGCTCCCGCGTGCGGCGATTGTGAACCGATCGGCGCACCGAGGCGCGCCGGAGTCGCGGTGGAGCCCGGCCGACTCGCGTGCGCGACCCGAGAGAAGAGAAGAAGGTGTAAGGTGAGCGGGGAGGCATGCCAGGCCGCGAAGCTCCGACCATAAGCGCGCGCGGGTGGCGCAATGCGCCTACCAAATGCAATGCGGTGGCGGTGGGTGGCTCGGGCGCTCTCCGGCGGGACGCGAGTGGCGGAGACCGTGCGTGCCGCCAGCGTGGCTCAGCCCGTGACGGGGTGGAACGGTGGCTTGCCGCGGCGGCGGGCGCCGCCGGTCGGCTGCGCGAGCGTGGGAGAGGGTGAGCGAAGCGGCGAAGTGTGGGCGAAAATGGAGCGTGTGGGCGTTCCATTTCGGGGCGAGGGGTGAAGCCGCCGCGGTGGGGCCCGCTTGCTAGAGCTCGCCGACCACGCGGCGGCACGGGCGGCGGCGGGCGCGTGAGCACGGCTCTGTGGGCGTTCCCACCGACGCCCGAAGCGCGGGCGGGGCAGCCTGGTGTGGAGGGCCGCGGCCGAGTGGGCGGATGCGTGACTGCTGTTTTCGCCGGCATTTTTTTTTTTTGAAATTTAAATCTGAATCAAAATGCAACCATTTGACCAATTTAAAAGCATTTTCATGAGATGTGCCAAAATAAAAGTTGTAAAGAAAATTGAGATGAACAACCTTAATTTAAGGCTCAAGTCCAAATTCTAAATAAATTTTGAACTATAAATTCATTTTGAATTTAAGGGCAATAAAAGGAGATTTTCAATTTATTTCCTTTTGCTTCAAATTCCACCAAAACCTTTGCAATAAGATTTGACAAAACATTTCAAAATGCTGGGCAAGTGGATCCAACCTTGATCAAGTCATTAGCAAGCTAATTAATTAACTAACACTCAATCAAGCAATTAATTATCAACAAAATGCAACAACATGAAATGATGATGCATTTCGGAATTAAATGCTTGATGATGCTTATGCCATGCTTAATGAAGATTAAAGTTAATTAATTACTAGCCTAATGCATGCTAAACACTTAAGGTGTTACAGCCCTACCCCCTTAAAGAAATCTCGCCCTGAGATTTGGGTTTACTAATCAGGTTTTATGGAATTCGAGATAAACTTCTTTCAGGTAATTCTCAGTTTCCCATGATGCATCTCTATCATCATGGTAGCTCCACACGACCTTGTATGTACGCACCAAACGATTTCGAGTAACTCTCTCTTTGCTATCCACAATTCTCACAGGTTCTTCTTTATAGACCAGGTCAGCGGCTAGCCTCGAATCTTGCTCATCGACTCTTTCTTCGGGCACACGCAAACACTTCTTCAACTGAGAGATGTGAAAGATCGGAAAGATAGCACTCATCGACTCTGGTAACTGCAATTTGTAAGCAACTTCACCTCTTCTCTCGAGAATCTTGTATGGACCCACATATCTTGGGGCAAGCTTCCTCTTGGCTTCAAACCTTTGTGTACCCTTTATCGGCGAAACTCTGAGGTATACATAGTCACCTACGTCAAACGTCAAAGGTCTTCTTCTATTGTCAGCATAACTCTTTTGTTGGGACTGTGCAGCTTTCATATGTTCTTGGATGGTTCGAACCTTCTCTTCAGCTTCGGGAACAAAGTCAATACCGTAGTATCTCCTTTCTCCCGCTTCAACCCAGTTCAACGGAGTTCTACACTTTCTACCATACAAAGCTTCAAACGGTGCCATCTTGATACTTTCTTGATAACTGTTGTTGTAGGAGAACTCGGCCAAAGGTAGCCAAGACTCCCACGATCCCTTAGCAGATAACACACATGCTCTCAACATATCTTCAAGAACTTGATTAAGTCTTTCAGTCTGACCTGAAGTCTGAGGATGATAAGCGGTGCTATGCAACAACTTAGTTCCCATTCCTTCATGCAAACGGGTCCAAAAGTGAGCAGTGAACTACGATCCTCTATCAGATACGATGGTCTTGGGTACCCCATGCAAACGGACAATCTCTTCAATGTAGAGGTCAGCATATTGAGGTGGCCTGTAGGTTATCTTGACAGGTAAGAAGTGAGCTGACTTGGTTAGTCGATCAACGATCACCCAGATTGAATCATTTCCCTTTTGTGTAGTTGGTAAACCTGTGATGAAATCCATGCTGATATCATCCCACTTCCAAGCAGGAACTGATAGAGGTTTCAGTAAACCTGCCGGCTTCATGTGAATGGCCTTGACACGACAACAAGTATCGCATCGAGCCACATACGCTGCTATCTCTTTCTTCATCTTGGTCCACCAATACCGAGGTCTCAGATCATGATACATCTTGTTGCTTCCAGGATGAATGGATAGCTTGGAAAGGTGAGCCTCATCCATTATCTTGTTCTTGAGTTCTCGATCCTTTGGCACGACAAGACGAGTGTCGAACCAAAGTACACCATTGTCATCCAGTCTAAAATGCGGAATTGATTCCTTCTTCATCTTTTCTTTGAGGTGATAGATGCCAGGATCGGTCTTTTGGCCTTCAATAATCTGTTGGTCGAGAGAACATCGAACTTGGATATCATGCAGGACTGCCGGATGCATCAGATTGAACTTCTCTCCAAACAACGGCTTTACAACATGATGATGTGACTTGCGACTCAAAGCGTGCCGCAACAACGTTGGCCTTGCCGGGATGATAGTGCACTTGCAAATCATAGTCCTTGATCAACTCTAACCATCTTCGCTTGCCTCATGTTGAGCTCGGGCCGGGTAAAGATGTACTTGAGACTTTTTGTGATCGGTGTAGATATGGCAAACATTTCCCAAAAAGATAATGTCTCCATATCTTTAATGCATGCACAATCGCAGCTAACGCAAAATCATGCGTGGGATAGTTGACTTCATGCTTTCTCAACTAACGTGAAGCATAAGCAATCACTCGCCATCTTGCATCAACACACAACCCAACCCAGTCTTTTGAGGCATCGCAAAGACACATCAAACGGCTTCTCGATATCTGGCTGTGCCAAGACAGGAGCAGTGGTTAGTAACTCTCGCAAGGTACGAAAAGCTGCTTCACACTCCTCTGTCTAGACAAACTTGTGATCTTTTTGTAACAGACTCGCCATCGGCTTGGCTATCTTAGAGAAATCTGGAATAAAACGGCGATAATACCCTGCCATTCCAAGAAAACTCCGAATCTCGTGAACTGACGTTGGTGCCTGCCAGTCCATGACCTCTTGTACTTTGTCTGGGTTAACTGAAATACCATTCTCGGATATGATGTGACCAAGGAAAGTAACTTCCTTCAGCCAAAACTCGCACTTTTTAAACTTGGCATACAAATTTTATGCTCTCTAAGTCCGGTGAGCACAACTCTCAAATGCTTTGGGCATGTTCTTCTTCATTTGTAGAGTAAACCGTAATATCATCCAAGAATACAATCACAAACTTATCCAATTCTGGCATAAAGACTGAATTCATAAGATACATAAAGTATGCAGGAGCATTCGTTAAGCCAAAAGACATAACAAGATACTCGTATAACCCGTATCTAGTGACGAAAGGCAGTCTTATGCACATCGGACGGACGAATCTTGATCGGATGATACCCGATCTCAAGTCAATCTTGGAAAACACTTTAGCTTTAGACAACTGATCAAACAGAATATCAATTCTCGGCAGAGGATACTTGTTCTTAACTGTTACGGCATTGAGCGACCGATAGTCAACACACAGCCTCAAAGAGTGATCTTTCTTCTTCACAAACAAAGCTGGACAACCCCATTCAGAAGTACTCGGCCTAATGAAACCCAACTTATTCAGCTCATACAACTGTTTCTTCAATTCTGCTAGCTCATTGGGAGGCATACGATAAGGCCTCTTGCATATCGGAGCTGTACCAGGCACTATATCAATTGCAAACTCAATATCTTTGTCAGGCGGTAGCCCAGGCAAATCTTCAGGAAAAACATCAGGAAACTCACAAACCATTGGAATCTCGGCAAGAGAAGAAGCTCGGATAGCATAAGTTAACTTGGTCATGTCTGCAACTCGAGGCAATAACACCTGGAAAGTGCCATCACCCATAGGATCCTTGAGGGTAATTGTTCTATTCCCAGTATCAATCACGACTTGCTTATCTTTCATCCAATTCATTCCCAAGATCACATCCATAGTTAAACCAGGTAATACTACCAAATTAACTCTATATGACTTATCCCCAATTTCAAAGGTCGCTTGCTCAAGCATCTGATTAGATAGGACATCAGCACCAGCAGAGCTGATGCGGTACCCATAATCTAATTGCTTAAGTTCTAACTCATGTGATCGTGCATATGCTTGACTCATAAAAGAATGAGATGATCCGTAATCAAATAAAACAACCTGCAGGATGATTGTTGACAAGAAACGCACTGCTAAGCGATGGCGGTTCTCCTTCGGGAATCTCATCCACGGTGGTGTGGTGTGCACGTGCAGGATAGGTCGTCTGCTTCTTCGGGTAGGGACAATACTTGGCGAAGTGACCCATCTGATTGCAGTTGAAGCACGGGCCCTTCACGGCGGGATAAGCTGCCATGGGACCACCAGGTCTTGGCTTGAGCTTGAGGTGCGGTGGGCGATAACCCCTCCGGTTCTTCGGAGGTGGTGGAGCCGTAGGATTCCTCCTTGGTCTTTGGTGCATGAATCCTTGAATTCTCGGGGAGGGGGCGGTACTGCGGACGGTTAGCCATTGGAGGCCTGTACTGAGAAGATCCTCCCTCAAAGTTTCTCTTGCGGTTCTTGGAAGCAGCATGCAGGTTGTTGTTATTCTCCTGAGTCAAGCAGTCACTGATGAACTCATTGAAGGTAGCCCTCGAACTGATGCCCATGGTTTTAGCCATTTTGGTATTAAGACCCCTCTTGAAGCTAGCTATCTTCTTCTCCTCCGTGTCCACATATGAGGGAGCATAGCGAGACAGGTTGTTAAACTCCTGCAGATACTCATTCATGCTCTTGTTGCCTTGAGTAAGCTTCATAAACTCTGACACTTTCATAGCCATCAACCCAGGAGGTACGTAGGTGCTGCGAAACATCTGAGTAAACTGTGCCCAGGTGATGGGAGCATTCGGCGGAAAGGTGGTACGTTGATGGGACCACCAAATTCCAGCGGGACCCTGCAGCTGATGTGCCCCATACTCAACCTTCAATGACTCGGTCATGCGGAGCAGGCGAAACTTGTCTTCCATTGTGTTGATCCACTCCAGAGCCTCAAGTGGTTCCTTGGCTTACAGGAACTTGGGTGGGTCAGTATCGAGGAAGTCTTTGAAAGTGCTATACTGGTTGACATGATGATCGCGATGGCCTCCACGGCTAGTGTTGGCCGCGATATCGCGCAACGTAGCTTCCATGTTGCGCTGACTGCCGAGAAACTGTTGAAAAAGTTGCTCAGCGGTCAACGGTGGTGGAGGTGGTGGTGGTAGGTCCATCCTGGGGTTTGCTCCATTACCCCCATTTCCTCCGTTTCCCCCGTTTCCTCCACCACTACCATTCCCTCCGTTGCCTCCATTGCTACCTGCGGTGCCTTCATCCACCATATTGCCACTGGCAGTGCGGCGGGTCCCAACCATCTGCATATTCTGGCAACAAGTAATTATTAGGTGATGTTACAACATTGTAAGCGAATGTAATAATCATGCCAATGAATTATTGGAAGAAATAAATTCATTCAACAACACGCAGCATAACGATTCATTTCCACAATTCATAACATCACTAATTAGATTACTTGAAATAGCATCATCCAAGTCATACAACATCCAAAATTGCCCGGCATACATACGCTGGACTTTAGGCGCTCGGATAGCACCACAACATATGAAGATCCAACATACATGAGTCACATCTCACAAAGGTTACATGCCATCAACAAAAGAACAAGAGCGCAACTACGACTAGCGATGAGACTACTAGCCTACTCGTGCTCGCTACCAACGCCGGACTTCGGCAAAGAAGAACAACGTCGTCGTCAAAAGTGCGCTCGGGTGTAGGTGGAAGGTCGGCGTCCTCCTCTCCTCCGTCGGCGTCAATGATGCCGGGCTCCATCTCTGCAGCTCCAGCTGGTGGTGAGGGTAAACCTGGTTGTACAAAGACATGGTAGTCCTCGTGCAACCGGGTCAATGTACGCTCACGGTCAAAGAGCCGTGCCCCAGTGGGTGGGCATCGTTCCGGCTTCATTCCTCTCTCTCACCACCGTGCCATCATCCTGTCGCTGTTCCTCTCATATCGCTCATAGCGTGCAACACGTGCGCGCAAGGTAGCGATCTCCCTGTTGGCCTCCCTCTCACGGGCCTCAGCGTCGTCTCTGGTAGCTGTGACAAGCTCTATCTGGTGCCTCAGGTTTCTGACACGGTCCGAAGTGCTTATCCGGCCAGCTAAATGTGAGGCATGCGTTCAATATGACTTGGGGTACAACAACGGTACGGTCCTTAATCGACACAGACGGAATCACTATGGTCCAACCACCCCACAAGACTCCGCCCGGTCTCCATTTATCAAAACCATAACCATCAACCAGATGATATCAACATAAGCCTTCCATCAATCATAAGTAACCACCTATACTCGCGGATGACAGAAAATCACCCGACTTCTACCGTCTAAGCAAGCTAAGCATAATACTCGCCCTAGACTAGCAGGGTATATCAAGGTGGGTAATGCAATGGTAAAGCAAGGATATAATGCATCAACGGTTGCACACAACTCCTATACTTAATGCAACAATCATAAAGCATAATTAGACTGTTAGAAAGCATAGGTAAGTAGATGCTCCGGTGCTTGCCTTGCTCGAAGTCACTAGCGAAGTGGTTCGAGCACTCAGGTAAGTCTTCCTCGTCTCCTCCTGCTGGGACCTCCTGTTGGAACTCCTCATGAGGGTTCTCCTCGATCTCCGAAGTTGGGGGTCCTCCTGCGAACCTGTATGATGCGATGTACGTGCATGAGTATGGCGAATGCACAACATATGATGCTCATGTATGAGGATGATTAACATTTCATTTTATTGAATAGGTGCATATCTCTTCTCTGTAAACAACATAACTTAATTACTGAATACATGCAAATCTCTTCTCTAAACACTTAGAGAAGTGTATAAAGAAGAGTGGTGTGGCTAGGTACACACACGCCTACACACATCACAAGAATAAAGAGAAGTACCACTACTCATAGCCAAACATCACATTTCAGTTATGGTACTACATTACATGACCAGCAAGCGTAACCTAATTAAAAGTGCGCAAGAAGTAATATAGAACTCATTAAATCATTTAATTCAAAGGCTTATCATTTCATGTGAATAAATAGGCTTGAACTGTGACCTCTGTCTAAACAGTCCAGAAAAATCTACAAAAATTACAGGAGCTACACTATAACATAACAGAGCAATGGTAAAATTTTCACCACAATTCATCAAGTACATCAGCCTACACAAAAAGATGAAGCAGCAGGACAGAAATGCACATTTAACAACTTTGTAATGTGAAAAGTGTCAAACAACAGATTTCCTATTTTTAACTAGAACTTCTTAGCACAAGAGCAGTCATCAAAAATTACCAGGGCATATTTCCTTATAATTAATTTATTAAAAAATCATACAAGAATCAGCCCAGAATTGAAATTAAATCATATTCTAATATTTTTGTATAGGAACTGCATGACATATATTTTTCTAGAAACTATATCACACAAAAAGTCTAGAAAAACAAGAATCACATTTTTCAGAGCATTCTACAATTTATTATGCATTTAAACAGATTTCAGCATTTAAAGCAATTAATTAAATCTACACCGAAAAGTACCACAAAAAATTGCATCACATATTTTTCTCAGATAGATCTAGTCATAAGAAAACTAACAAAATAAGAATCATCAATTTTGGACTCCATTTGCACTAGCTACAAATTAAAAAAAATTAAACACATTTTCTCGAAAACAATAAAAGAAATGGGCCGAAACCCTAAGGTTCATGGGCTCGGCCCAATGGGCGTGTGCCACCGACACGCGGGCCAGGGGTCAACCCGGCCCCACACGTCGGCCGGCGGCGAGGCCGGCCGCCGCCGGCCGGTGCCGCCCGGCGGTGAGGCTAACGACGGCGGATGTGGCACCGACGTGTTCCCGTCATGGGCGCACCGCCGTGGTGGCTGCGCCGGGCGGTCGAACGAGAGCATTGACGACGGCGGCGGGCGCCGGTGCAATGCGACACGGCTGACGGCGGTTCGAGCGTCTCCAGACGATGGCGAGGCCAGCCGAGGAGCCGCGAGCACATGCAAACCCCAGCGACAACCCTACGCGTGAATGTGGCGCGATCGCCCGCTAGCCGTGGCCGGCCGCGTGCATGGCGGACATTTGCAGGCATGGAGCTCAAGAAGCTCCCGCTGCGGCGGGCGGTGGGTTCCAATCGCCTGACCGAGCGCACCGGTGTGATTCAACCCCGGCGACTCGCGTGCGGCGCTGCCACCGCAGGAGGTGTGGGTGGCCGGAACGCGACGGATCGCCGTAGAAGCTCCGCGAAGCCCGGCCATGGCGGCGGGCGGCGGGTGGTTCATGCGCCCTTACAAGGTAATGCGATGGCAGTGGGTGGCTCAGGCGCGTCGGGAGACGGTGGCGCGAGACCGTCACGTGCGCGGCGAGGCTCGAGCGCGACGGCGGTGGAACGGTGGCTTGCCATGGCGCGGGCCGGCCGCCGGGCCGCGCCAGTGCGAGAGCGTGGGAGAGGGTGAGCAAAGCGAAGGAGTGGGCGAAATGGAGCGTGTGGGCGTTCCATTTCGGGCGAGGCAGGGGGTGAAGCCGCCGTGGGGGGCCCGCTTGCCGAGCTCGCCCGCCACGCCGGCACGGCAGCGACGGGCAGGCGGGCGAGCACGGCTCGTGGCGGGCCGGCCACGACGCCGAAGCGCGGCGCGGTGTGGAGAGGGGCCGCGGCCGAGTGGGCCGGATGCGGCCTTTCGGTTCTTACCGGGCATTTTCTTTTTTTTGAAATTTAAATCTGAATCAAAATGCAACCATTTGACCAATTTAAAAGCATTTTCATGAGATGTGCCCAAAATGAAAGTTGTAGAGAAAATTGAGATGAACAACCTTCATTTAAGGCTCAAGTCCAAATTCTAAATAAATTTTGAACTATAAATTCATTTTGAATTTAAGGGCAATAAAAGGAGATTTTCAATTTATTTCCTTTTGCTTCAAATTCCACCAAAACCTTTGCAATAAGATTTGACAAAACATTTCAAAATGCTGGGCAAGTGGATCCAACCTTGATCAAGTCATTAGAAAGCTAATTAATTAACTAACACTCAATCAAGCAATTAATTATCAACAAAATGCAATCACATGAAATGATGATGCATTTCGAATTAAATGCTTGATGATGCTTATGCCATGCTTAATGAAGATTAAAGTTAATTAATTACTAGCCTAATGCATGCTAAACACTTGAGGTGTTACAGCAATAACCATAGAGTATATTATATATGCTCCTAATCTACCATTGTTAAATTTAAAGTAAGCATAATGCTACGTGAGACCATCTAGACCATACAAACACTAAAGATTAGGATAAAAATTACTTAATAGTTTGTAAAGAGTACAAGTATGTCTCCTTAATTAAATAGATAATAATGACACTAACAATTAATTTAGGTAAATACAAAGAGTACAAAAATATCCATTTATAATTTGGATCTAAATTACCACTTTTGCTTATATAGACATCTATATCACCAACCTCCATTGTAACAAAAATGTTTAAATAACTATAAAAAAGCATATATGTGTTACTAAACTACTCATTTCTATTAATACTAATATATAAAAACTAACTAAAATAAATATACATGTTGTGCCATCATGTATATCATGCATGAAGAAAAAATTGTTATGTTTCAACAATCTTGACAAAAATATTTCCTTAATAACTGGTTGTATATGAATGACATATACTTATGTGGCAGAACCTTCTAAATTATATGGCCCACAAGCACCGACATTGTCCCTAAGACCTCTGTCACCGTAATTGTGCACCACATAATCTAGAATGTTCCGTCGGGTGAATCCCGATAAACCACGATCACCCAGGATCGATACTTACAGAGACATCACAGTATTACAACAGTTTTCATATACAAATACCAGAGTAGCGGAAGACTTACAATAACTTAATTTACAAAACTTTTGTCAAATTTATACAAACCAGAGTAGCATTATTACAAGACAGCGGAAGTATCATTACTTAACTTTATTACAATCACACAACAAAAGTGCCCTGCCCAGAGGCCACACAATCTATTCCTCGGTAGACTCTTCCTCGATCACCGTCATGCAACAAGGGCCGTAGCACTCTTGTCCATGCGGTTCATCTGCAACAGGGGTTGAACAAACCCTGAGTACAAAAAGTACTCCGCAAGACTTACCCGACCAAAAATTGGGGAGAAGACTCAGGAATGCTGGCTAATAGGAATCAAGGTGAGGCTTTAGCAGGATCAAATGACACCTTTGCAAAGAGACTAAGCCAGTCCTTACTTTACTACATCAATCACTTGTCAACCAAGTATCGGATTCAAAACTTTCCATCATCAACTTCCATTATTACTACGATGCTGGTGCTAGGATCACGGCTCCCATATCGTGGAGCACACGACGATTCGAATCGCTTTATATACCCAAATTGGGGCTTCCTAGCCACACGATGTATGCAGGACCAAACATCTCACATACATCAACTCACGCTTGCATTTCTCCCCGCCAAAGCGGATCCTAGCCACGAGAGTACAAGACACCATTTTCCTACGCCGTCAGTCACAACCGTCGACGGGTATACCCGTAGTATGGGTACACGCTACTTCCCGTGCCGGTTGTCCGTTCTCGCATAGATCATACAAGGGAGCTTACCGCCATTAGCATGCGACTAGTACTATCCAATAACCTCATGATCCAAGGGCCAAGGCAACGAACGGTGCTTAACCGACTCACAAGTGGGACGACACTACACCAGGGCACTAGCCCTTCCCGGTGCAAGTCACTCCACCCGGTCTCAATTTACTCATCATCATGCTCTTGTTGCGCACCCTTTGACCCGATCAAAGTGAAGGGATACCAACAAGTAACATCAGGTTTTCGTAATTGCCCTCAAGGGGATTTTGTTATCACACTTTAAAAACATTTCATAAAGCCTGTGCTATTTGCAGGGCTAAGCATGCACTAGCATTTTCGAAATCAAAACAGGTATCCAGGGTATATATCAAGGTATGGTAAATGCACCAAATTAGGTGATCACACAACTCCAAGTTACCTAATGCATCACATCATCAACATACAATATAAAAAGCTTTTCAAATACAAGGCGGGGTTTAAATGCATCCGGGCTTGCCTTGGGGCTTGATGAAGTTAGGATTAGCGATGGCACCGCCGAGATCAGGGACCAACCTCTTCACGCCGAACACCTTCTTCGGGCGGCACGGCTACATGATTGAGATGCATGATTACGATGCAAAGAATAAAAGAGCATGCGATAATGATGCAACGATTGTTAACCGATCTTGAGTACAACTTTCCTTCACGGTATAGTTGCACTAAGAAGGTATAACTAGCGTCGACGACGACGGACTAACGATGCGCAATCAACATAAAATGCCGAAGGTCATTAGGGTTAATGACCTAGGGTCATCACTCAATCTCAAAATCGACAACCCTAATAGTGATTAGAGGTGATTACTAATTTATTGACCATTTTTACAGTCGTTGAAAGCCACTAATTAACTTACTAATTAGGGATCAACTAAACCCTAATTAACCACATGATTAATTAATTAAACATTAATTAAACAAGGTATTAATTAAACATAATACAAAACTTAATCAAAACCTAATCAAACTTCATAATTAAAATCATCATCACCTAATTAGCACACAAAACAAATTTCATAAATTTTGGACTTATATTTTAATTATTAAAAAACATGGAAGTGGCATTTCTTAATTTAAAGAGCCAATTAAAGCACAATTAAGTTTTATTAGAAAAACAAAGTTAGTATTTTTCCTACAAAGAGCATTCTTCAGAGATCACACACATATTTTTATTTTATTTTTAACTGCCCAAAATAAATTGTAGCAAAAAGATGAAAAACAGTTTCTGAAATTTAAAAGGAAAAAAGAAAAAGCTTTTCACTTCCTCCCCGAGGCTACTGTACAGCCCAAGTCGGCCCAAAGCACGGCCTGCCGGCCCGCCTGCCCCTCCCCCTTCTCCCCTTTCTTCTCTCTCTCGACGCCGACAAAGACGGGCCCAAATTGCCGGGCGCCTCCTTCCTCCTTTCCTCCCTCTTCTTTCCCCATTCCGACCGACGACGGCGGCGATGGTCAGCAAGCTAGCTCGTCGCCGGTGAACGAACCACCCGTTCATGGCATCAACAGCACCCTCTCAAGCAGACGGACCCAGAGAGCTATCACACAACTCCTTTCCGTCACCGGAGCGAGCAGCCTTGGTGGACAAGACGGCCCGACGGCCCTGCCATGGCGGCGCGGCGGCAACGGCGACTACGGCTCGCACATGATGCAAACGGAGACGACTGAAGCTTTAGAGAACTCACCACAACACGATGCTCGTGTTGGTTTGAAGAAACAAGGGGCGTAGGTGGAGGCAAAGGATCGCGGGGCGGCGGTGGGTGGTCGGCAATGAGGAAGACGACCCAGCGTGACTCGGGCGATGTCAAGGGGCGAGGAAAGGCGTAATCGGTGCGCAAGGAGTTTTCGGAGCTATGTGCAAACGATCGGAGATGGTGGCGGTGTATGGTGCTCGAATTTCGCCGTTGAAATCACGGCGGCCGGCGGTGACAGAAGAAGAAAAGACGACGGCGACGAGCACTGCACGGCTTATATATGGCAAAGGGATGATCGATAGCGTGGCTAGCAGCTTCGCGGTGAGGGCGAGGTGGATGGCCGCGCGTGAAATCGGGGAAAACGCGAGAAATGCCACGGCGGCGGGCGGCGGGTGACCGGCCGGCATGGGCGGCCGAGCAAGGTGGCACCCCCCACCGTTTAGCACTCGTAGCAACTTGTCCCTTCCTCCCCTCTGTTTTTCTTCAAATTACTCCAAAATTTTGAACTGAACTCAAAAATATCCAAAAATACAGATTGCTCAGAAATTTATGCTCTACAACTTTTATTAAAGAAGTTTTGCCAGAATCCAAATAATTTTTTTTTGAATTGCATTTCAAATTTGAAAATGAGCTCAAATTTCAATTTTTGGAATTTCAAAATTACTTTCAAATTTTGAATAAAAGATGAAAATCTTCAAAAATAAAAGTTGTTCTATTTTTTCAAGATCTACAACTTTCATGTAGAAAGTTTTTCATGAAAACAAATAGTTTTTGAATTAGAGTTTAAAACTCAAAAGAGGACACTTTTCAATTTAAAGAACTTTTGAAATTATTTAAAATTTTATTCAAAAACTTGAAAAACTTTGTATACCAAAGTTGTAGAGCTCAAAGAGATGCACAAACTGTATTTTTGGAGTTTTCCCAAATTTTGAATATTTTGAGATGAAATTAAGAAGAGGCAAAAACACACTGAATTTCAAGCTTTTTGAAAAGAATTTCAAATTGGACTTTTGGGCAATTAATTAATGATATTGTGGAACTTTTTCAAACCCAACCAATAGCATACTTTCAAAGTACAAACTTCATACTTTGAAATGGTACCATTGGTTAGCAACTTTTATTAAGAAAATCAATTATGGTTAGCTTACCAAAATTGAAAATGAAATTCGAATTCCAACACTTAACCACTAGGGTTAGGGTTTGGGATTCGGATTCCGAATTCAACTTTGGTTCTCTCTGTTGCATCATTTGAATTGTAAAACACGGTTAGGGTGTGAGTCAAGGTTAGCCAAGCACTTGCAAACATCAAGATTGATTTTAGTTGATCACTTTTTATAAAAGTAAAATTATGAGTGGAATTTAATGACATGCATATACACATACGATATGAAAGAGCTCAACCAACCCTAGAAATTGATAAACTCATTTTGGTTGTTTGAATTAGTGTTCTCTAATTATGAATGCTCATGCAATGATGATGACATGTCAGGTTTAGGCTAACGTAACACCGGGGTGTTACATTATATTCCCCTTAAAAGGAATCTCGTCCCGAGATTCAAAGCTTAGGGCTAAGTAATGGAAAAGGAAATGTATCAAGTAGACACACCTTACATGGTTTCATAAGGGAGGTAGAAGGGTTCATATTACAAGTCTCATGTTTTTCGAAAAGTCACAATTCTTAGAAACGAATCGTGGCTTAGGTGAAGGAAGGAAGAAACTCCTGAAAGACTCACTCAAGAATTCCTCCGGGAACACGTCGGAAAACTCACGGACCTCGGGTATATCCTTGATTTCTTCTATGGGGATTTCATGCTTTTCAACGAAATTACGGTTGATGAATGTATGTGATGCACCAGAATCAAATAATGTAATTGCAGGATGACTGGTGACATGGAACATACCCATAAAAACAGGTTCTCCTTTAAGAACATCTCCGCTTTGGACATGATATACACGCCCGGCTTCCTCCCTAAGCATTCACCTTCGAACATACCGTGATTTACCTCTCGCCTTGGTTCCGATACGGCTGGTTACCGGATCCTTGTTGGAAGTTGGGATCACTCGTCTTTGGATAAGGACAATATTGAATGAAGTGTCCGGACTCTCCACAGTTAAAACAGGGACCTCTACCAGTGGATGGCGCCTGGGGAGCTGGTGGAGTGGGAGTTCGAATACCCTGGGTATTCGGCTGCTGGGGATAGGTTGTGGCAGCAGGGTGAGTGTACACCTGTTGCCTGTGGGCTTGCTGCTGCTGCTGTGGGTAGTGATAGGATTGGTGGCTTTGTTGGTGCTGTGGATAGCGAGATTGCTGGTGGGTATGCTGAGTCGGGTGGTATATAACCTTCTGGCGTTTCTGGATTCCGCCAGAAAGGCTAGAAGAAGTACGCCGCTCTTCACTCTTCTGTTTAAGCATGGATCTTTCATAAGATATTGCAATATCCACAGCCTCATAAAATGTGGCATTCGGATTTGCAGTAAGGTGGGTTTCAACATCACTCTTTAAACCCCGAATAAAACATTTCTTTTTCTTGATGTCCGTATCCACATGTTTCGGTGCATATTGTGATAGATGACTAAACAGATTCAAATACTGCACTACTGACCGACCGCCTTGCTTTATGGCTAGAAACTCTTCTAGCTTTGCTTGCATTACCCCGTCAGGAATGAAGTGCTGACGAAATGCATCTTGGAACATGGCCCAAGTGACTTGTCAACCAACCGGGCCGACGTGCGAGAAAATTTGCCCACCATGCGGATGCGGGGCCTCTCAACCGTTGGGCAAAGAAACTTGGGTTTCAACAAGTCGGGACAACCCTCTAGCAGGTCAAACTTTAGATTTATAATACGAAGCCAGTCATTCGCTTCTAGGGGTTCCTCAAATTTGTGAACACCGGCGACGAGTTTCGATGAAGTCCGCATATGTGATTTCGTCTGATTACGGCGACCATGATTCTCATGTGGGGCATTCTGATTTTTCTCGACTCATTTCCCGTAGCATATGGGCATTCTCAGTAGTGGCATGGACTAAAGCCGCCACAGCTTTCATAAGGACGGTGGTGCCGGTGGTGCCCGAGGGACCTCACCTCCCTCGTGTGAAGAACCAAAGACGAGTGTTGCCGGACATCCGCTATAGACAAGATCATATTTATACACAAGCAAAGCCTATAAGATGGAAATCCTAGGGCTAGCAAGAATAGGATTGATTTTACTTAGCCCAACCACTTGTTATCGGGGATATGATTCTTTAAACAAGTGAATTAAACATGATGCATGCTCGAACCTATGAATCAAGCAAAAGACTTTTTAAATTTAACATAAGCATTCTTTTAATAATATAGGGCAAAAAGAAAACAACATGATACTCCGCTTAAGACTCTTTTAAATAGCACCTAAGAAGGCTACTAGGAAGAATTAAGATGGAGCACAAGCAATTTAGACTAAACCACCTTTAACTTTTGGATCCAAAATATTTTGAAGCTTTTGAAAAGTAATACTGTGAGTATCTTTGTAAATACCGCCTCGATACCATTTCGTGGCGTAGAACCTTCTAAATTATATGGCCCACAAGCACCGACATTGTCCCTAAGACCTCTCGGCACCGTAATTGTGCACCACATAATCTAGAATGTTCCGTCGGGTGAATCCCCGATAAACCACGATCACTCCGGGATCGATACTTACGAGAGACATCACAAAGATTACAACAGTTTTCATATACAAATACCGTAGTAGCGGAAGACTTACAATAACTTAATTTACAAAACTTTTGTCAAATTTATACAAACCAGAGTAGCATTATTACAAGACAAATGGAAGTATCATTACTTAACTTTATTACAATCACACAACAAAAGTGCCCCCGCCTGCAGGCCACACAATCTATTCCTCGGTAGACTCTTCCTCGATCACCGTCATGCAACAAGGGCCGTAGCACTCTTGTCCATGCGGTTCATCCGCAACGGGGGTTGAACAAACCCCGAGTACAAAAAAGTACTCCGCAAGACTTACCCGACCAAAAATTGGGGAGAAGACTCGGGAATGCCGGGCTAATAGAAATCAAGGTGAGGCTTTAGCAGGATCAAATGACACCTTTGCAAAGAGACTAAGCCAGTCCTTACTTTACTACATCAATCACTTGTCAACCAAGTATCGGATTCAAAACTTTCCATCATCAACTTCCATTATTACTACGATGCTGGTGCTAGGATCACGGCTCCCATATCGTGGAGCACACGACGATTCGAATCGCTTTATATACCCAGCTGGGGCTTCCTAGCCACACGATGTATGCAGGACCAAACATCTCACATACATCAACTCACGCTTGCATTTCTCCCCCGCCAAAGACGGATCCTAGCCACGAGAGTACAAGACACCATTTTCCTACGCCGTCGGTCACAACCGCCGACGGGTATACCCGTAGTATGGGTACACGCTACTTCCCGTGCCGGTTGTCCGTTCTCGCATAGATCATACAAGGGAGCTTACCGCCATTAGCATGCGACTAGTACTATCCAATAACCTCATGATCCAAGGGCCAAGGCAACGAACGGTGCTTAACCGACTCACAAGTGGACGACACTACACCAGGGCACTAGCCCTTCCTAGTGCAAGTCACTCCACCCGGTCTCAATTTACTCATCATCATGCTCTTGTTGCGCACCCTTGACCCGATCAAAGTGAAGGGATACCAACAAGTAACATCAGGTTTTCGTAATTGCCCTCAAGGGGATTTTGTTATCACACTTTAAAAACATTTCATAAAGCCTGTGCTATTTGCAGGGCTAAGCATGCACTAGCATTTTCGAAATCAAAACAGGTATCCAGGGTATATATCAAGGTATGGTAAATGCACCAAATTAGGTGATCACACAACTCCTGTTACCTAATGCATCACATCATCAACATACAATATAAAAGCTTTTCGAAATACAAGGCAGGGTTTAAATGCATCCGGGGCTTGCCTTGGGGCTTGATGAAGTTAGGATTAGCGATGGCACTGCCGAGATCAGGACCAACCTCTTCACGCCGAACACCTTCTTCAGACGGCACGGCTACATGATTGAGATGCATGATTACGATGCAGTAATAAAAGAGCATGCGATAATGATGCAACGATTGTTAACCGATCTTGAGTACAACTTTCCTTCACGGTATAGTTGCACTAAGAAGGTATAACTAGCGTCGACGACGACGGACTAACGATGCGCAATCAACATAAAATGCCGAAGGTCATTAGGGTTAATGACCTAGGGTCATCACTCAATCTCAAAATCAGACAACCCTAATAGTGATTAGAGGTGATTACTAATTTATTGACCATTTTTACAGTCGTTGAAAGCCACTAATTAACTTACTAATTAGGGATCAACTAAACCCTAATTAACCACATGATTAATTAATTAAACATTAATTAAACAAGGTATTAATTAAACATAATACAAAACTTAATCAAAACCTAATCAAACTTCATAATTAAAATCATCATCACCTAATTAGCACACAAAACAAATTTCATAAATTTTGGACTTATATTTTAATTATTAAAAAAACATGGAAGTGGCATTTCTTAATTTAAAGAGCCAATTAAAGCACAATTAAGTTTTATTAGAAAAACAAAGTTAGTATTTTTCCTACAAAGAGCATTCTTCAGAGATCACACACATATTTTTATTTTATTTTTAACTGCCCAAAATAAATTGTAGCAAAAAAGATGAAAAACAGTTTCTGGAAATTTAAAAGGAAAAAGAAAAAGCTTTTCACTTCCTCCCCGAGGCTACTGTACAGCCCAAGTCGGCCCAGCACGGCCTGCCGGCCCGGCCTGCCCCTCCCCTTCTCCCTTTCTTCTCTCTCTGACGCCGACAAAGACGGGGCCCAAATGCCGGCGCCTCCTTCCTCCTCTTCCTCCCTCTTCTTTCCCCATTCCGACCGACGACGGCGGCGATGGTCAGCGGCTAGCTCGTCGCCGGTGAACGCAACCACTCCGTTCATGGCATCAACAGCACCCTCTCAAGCAGACGGACCCAGAGAGCTATCACACAACTCCTTTCCGTCACCGGAGCGAGCAGCCCAAGGTGGACAAGACGGCCCGACGGCCTCGCCAAGGCGGCGCTTGGCGGTGCAACGGCGACTACGGCTCGCACATGATGCAAACGGAGACGACTGAAGCTTTAGAGAGTTTCACCACAACACGATGCTCGTGTTGGTTTGAAGAAACAAGGGGCAGAGGTGGAGGCAGTGGGATCGCGCGGGCGGTGGGTGGTCGGCAAATAGGAAGACGACCCGCGCGTGACTCCGGCGATGTCAAGGGGCGAGGAAAGGCGTAATCGGTGCGCAAGGAGTTTTCGAGCTATGTGCAAACGATCGGAGATGGTGGCGGTGTATGGTGCTCGAATTTCGCCGTTGAAATCACGCGGCCGGGCGGTGACGAAGAAGAAAAGACGACGGCGACGCAGCAATCCGCACGGCTATATATGGCAAAGGGATGATCGATAAGCGTGGCTAGCAGCTTCGCGGTGAGGGCGAGGTGGATGGCCGCGCGTGAAATCGGGGAAAACGCGAGAAATGCCACGGCGGCGGCGGGTGACCGGCCGGCATGGGCGGCCGAGCAAGGTGGCACCCCCCCACTGTTTAGCACTGTAGCAACTTGTCCCTTCCTCCCCTCTGTTTTCTTCAAATTACTCCAAAATTTTGAACTGAACTCAAAAATATCCAAAAATACAGATTGCTCAGAAATTTATGCTCTACAACTTTTATTAAAGAAGTTTTGCCAGAATCCAAATAATTTTTGAATTGCATTTCAAATTTGAAAATGAGCTCAAATTTCAATTTTTGGAATTTCAAAATTACTTTCAAATTTTGAATAAAAGATGAAAATCTTCAAAAATAAAAGTTGTTCTATTTTTTTCAAGATCTACAACTTTCATGTAGAAAGTTTTTCATGAAAACAAATAGTTTTTGAATTAGAGTTTAAAACTCAAAAGAGGACACTTTTCAATTTAAAGAACTTTTGAAATTATTTAAAATTTTATTCAAAAACTTGAAAAACTTTGTATACCAAAGTTGTAGAGCTCAAAGAGATGCACAAACTGTATTTTTGGAGTTTTCCCAAATTTTGAATATTTTGAGATGAAATTAAGAAGAGGCAAAAACACACTGAATTTCAAGCTTTTTGAAAAGAATTTCAAATTGGACTTTTGGGCAATTAATTAATGATATTGTGGAACTTTTTCAAACCCAACCAATAGCATACTTTCAAAGTACAAACTTCATACTTTGAAATGGTACCATTGGTTAGCAACTTTTATTAAGAAAATCAATTATGGTTAGCTTACCAAAATTGAAAATGAAATTCAATTCCAACACTTAACCACTAGGGTTAGGGTTTGGGATTCGATTCCGAATTCAACTTTGGTTCTCTCTGTTGCATCATTTGAATTGTAAAACACGGTTAGGGTGTGAGTCAAGGTTAGCCAAGCACTTGCAAACATCAAGATTGATTTTAGTTGATCACTTTTTATAAAAAAGTAAAATTATGAGTGGAATTTAATGACATGCATATACACATACGATATGAAAGAGCTCAACCAACCCTAGAAATTGATAAACTCATTTTGGTTGTTTGAATTAGTGTTCTCTAATTATGAATGCTCATGCAATGATGATGATGACATGTCGTTTAGGCTAACGTAACACCGGTGTTACAACTTATGAATCATACTTTATGATTACATTAATACCAATGGCATATACTTTATGAAAATTGATGCTCTAGATATCTTATGTACATTTCAACTGAAACAATTGACATAACATCTCTATTGATAGTATAATTATAAATATATTATTTTCTATAGCAAAACAATACTACTACACATAATTATTCGGTAAGAAAATTCAACATCTTGAGAATTCTCGGTAGATTTGACTATTTTAAAATAAATAATCATTAATTAATTTTGTAAATATTAATATCCTCACGAGGTCATCATAGATCTTGCATCAAGCTTTACTGCTGATCTTGAGCAATGTGATGTAGGTTAAATAATCATCTTTGGTTAAATAATCATCTTTGCTACTATTGTGCTTAGGATAAATCATTTTATTAAAAGGTAAAACAAGCATAAATTATTATTTTTGTATATAAAATCCTTGTTTTTAATAAAATATGAAAATTTAATGAAAGGTGCAATAAGCATGAGCATTTGAACTAGACTCGAGGATAAGAAAATTGTGGCAGCTAATAGGATCAGAAATTGAAAAATTAAAATCTTGATTCATGACTTCATGAGACATGGGTTGCAACAAGAGTACATACATAATCTAAGCTAAGGTTTCAAATAATGCATATTGAAGCGATACGATGGTGCCACTAGCGAGAATAAAACCATGTATATAGAACATATAAATTATTAATCGAAGTTTATCGCAGCTACGTAAAGATTATAGGTATTAGTAGAGAAATGACTTTCCATTGATGGCCAAAAATATCTACATAGAACTTGAAGCCTAGAGCCGCATCATATTCAAGATACTATATATGATTTTTTAGGACAAGTTTTACAATGAAATCTATTAGAGGAGAAAAAAAAAACAAGAGTAAAGCTAGTTTTTAAGGAAAACGGTACTTCAGAGCGAATTTTTTTTTCTCCATTCAAAATACTAGTTCACCCTTGTTTGCACCGTAACTCACTTCTGACTGTGTCCGAGCATAAAAGTAGGCAGCAACGACCGGGACAGCTGAGTACCATACGTGTATAATGATCACTGATTAGTCGAGAAGAAGCAAGGTGCATGAGCCAATGATTTGTGCTAACCAACAGCAAGAGATCTGGGACTGTTCTTTCTTTCTGAGACAGAAAACAAATGTATTGCCATAGTGAGCTCTTGATTGGCATGGACCCAGTGATCCCAAACATGAAATTAATGCTGTGTTAATCATGCCTACAATCTACCAACATGTACTGTGTCACCCATCGCGACTGCACCCCCCTAACCTCAGAAGCATCATAAATGCATATCTCCTCTTAGAGCAATATTAATAATACAGCCTTCACTTGGTTATATAAAATCTTATAATCCACTTCTTAGCCAACTCATATAGTAGTTGGTTCTCATATAGTCCACCTCTTACTCTCATAAGTTTTTTTTGATTCTTGTGTCTTTAGTTAGCTGTAAGTTTACAGCCCACTTCTCTTCTCCCTCCTTCTTTTTCTCTTCCACATCAAAGATACAGCCCTCTTACAACTCCTTATAATACTTGCTCTTAAAAGGTTAATAGTTTAAATTTAATTAAACATATACAAAAATATTACTGATACAAGTATCATCATTAGATTAATATAGTAGAATATATTTTTAAATAAATATATTAGAAGATATATGGTGATGATTATATTTTATATAAATCTAGTTAAACTTTAAAACATTTAACCTTTGGAAAAGTAAAAATATGAGAATGTTCGCTTGTGCTTATAAGCAGAAGCTGAAGCTGAAATGGCTTATTTTGGCTTTTTTTATGGGAGAAAAATATAGTTGCTTGATAAGAAGAAACCGGTTTATAGCAGAAGCGAACACGACGACGGTTATTTTTGAACGTAGAGAGCAGTATTTATCAGACAGCTAGGGATAACAATAGTAGTTCAGAAGCAGCTATAGCATTGCATCACTTATCACCGCTAGTTGGGTGTGGTTAGATGGATAGACTGATCGACAGGGAACGAACTTGTTTAGATGGGAAAAGGTAGAAAAAGTTGTAACTGTAGCATTTCGTTTGTATTTGGCAAATATTGTCTAATCGTGACCCAACTAGGATTAAAAGATTCGTCTCGTGATTTACAACAAAACTGTGTAATTAGTTATTTTTTTCACTAACATTTAATGCTCCATATATACGGGTAGAAATTGATGTGATGGAGAGAGAGTGGAAAAACTTGCAACTTTCAGTGAAACTTGCATGTAACTAAACAAGGCCTCAGGTTGGTTCAATGCACTTCATATATCGCTTCGCTTTGCTCGAGACATGATGACTTCAGGACCTGTTGGTCGACAGCGGCAAGATTGATTGAGTGCAAATCACCTACAGCGACGCCGCGCCATGCCGTGCCGTGAAGGTAGAGTGAATGAGTGATGGAGAGGGAAAGCAAGGAAACATAACATATTCCCTGACAGGATTTTTTGGCCCGGAGACTTCTCTTCTAGAGCGAGAGCGAGCTAGTCTAGGCTAGGCTAGCCTGGCTGCTTGCTGAAATGGCTGACTATTCATGCATAGAATATGGATAGATCACTGTCCTCTCTTGGTGATTAGGATAGCGAATCTAATGATGACTAATCGCTTAGTTAGCTGCTTAGTTTAGTTTCGTCCGTATTATTATATATTATTAGCTCTCGTCGCATATATATCAGCATATTACCATTGTTGTCATAGTTGCGCATAGTCTGTACTAGCACTGATGTTTTGTCATCTCTGTCTTCTCCGATTTTGTTTTCATCGCAGCTGTGCATGCATTCTTCTGGAACAGTCCATGCTCGCTGCAGTGATCACTTCTGAAAGAGGAAACATATGCCGTGGATGCAGTAGTGCTTATTACCTGTTCTTCCAATCCGTGGCAGGTTCGGTCAGCACTTGGGAACTGAATTATTATTATCTTAGTGGCCATCTGTCTAGCTCGTTCTTGCCGCTTGCGGAGGCTCGAGACCTAAACGCCATCTTGTAACCTTCCTGGAACTGGAAATGGTTGTATAACTAGCGGTGGAAAGTCACAGTGACTGATGGTGATACGATGTGCACCCCTCGTTCTGCAGACAGCATGTCTCTCTGCAGCTGTTGGATTCATTCAGAATTTCAGGTATGAAGAAAGGCAAGTATATTTTCTTTTTCTTTTTTCTTTTTTCTTTTTTCTTTTTGGTTTTGTCCTCCTGGTGTGGTTTGGAATTTTTCAGACGATGCGCCATCTACCTGAATTCTAACACCGAGCTTCGAGCATTTTGCAGCACGTCCCTGATCTCACCAGTGAACAATGAAGGCTATCATGGAGATAGAAATATGATCTGTTTGAAAAAAAAATGCAATTCTTGTAGGGTGCCAAGTCAAAATATTTTAAATTTAACTAATTTTATACGAACAACATTAATATTTATGATACAAAAGTATCATTGAATTCGTCATGAGATATACTTCTATAGATTTTTCAGGTCATCATAGGTAGCAGCTTACATGAGCACTATTAGTCTGGCCTTGTTCACTTTCTCCATGAATTCTAAGTTTTTTCACTCTCTCTCCACCACATCAATTTTTACCCGCATGCATGGAGCATTAAATGTTAGTAAAAAAATAAATAATTATACAATTTGGTTGAAAATCACAAGACGAATCTTTTGAGCCTAGTTAGTCCACGATTGGACAATATTTGCCAAATACAAACGAAAGTGCTATTGCAGAGTTGAAATTTTTCAGCATCAGCAAAACCTAGGGCATATATATACTGTATCTAGGAGCTAGTAGTAGAGAATATAAATTATCATAGAGGAACGAAGTTGCAAACAAAACTATTGATGTACATAATGTTGCTAGAGAGATGCCCTAGAGGGGAACGTCATTTCAAAGAAAGATAACAGAGAGCTAGCTAGAGGGCTAGTACATTCTGCTATGGTTATGTAGTAAATCATTGGTGCCTGCCTGCCTGCACTGCATTCATAAATGAGCGCGTCCTGAATCTTAGCCGGCTGATCGACGGCACGTCAACACCTAATCTCGCTCGATCGGCGCCCATTATTGGCTAGCATTAGTGGACAGTTTAGAGGAGCCTAATGAGGGAGGTGAGGTTATGCGTGGTAGCCGCAGCTCGATCTATCATCATCAGACATCAGTAAGAAGGAAAAGGACTTGGCAATTGAATCCTGATAACCCACCAAAAGGGAGCTTCAGGATCCGTCGGATAGCCAGTGTTCACTGCTCAGTCAGTGAGCTGGGTGAGGTCTCTGAAGAGACAAACGACCTGATGATAAACCAACCAATTCCCAGTTGATGCATGCAATGCAATGGCCACTGTGAGCAGAGCAGAGCAGGCATATGGCAAGTCAGGCACTAGCACACATGAGTGACCTAATAAGCTGATCCATCAGACAAGACGACTCTTTTTCTTTCTTCTCATCACAAGAAGAGAGATCGATGCGGCGGGCAACTAATGACACGGCGAGCTGAGGTGGCTATAAAGTCAAAGCTGCCTGCTAATCTGTCTGTAATCCTATGATGCTGAGAGACAAGCAGAGCAGAGCTGAGTGAGACTACATGAGAGGAGGCACTAGCGCTGGGGCGGGCCACACGATTCTGCAGAAAGAGGAAGCCGGCCGGCGTGCGGCTGCTGTTCGCCGGTGCACACCCAATCGGTTTACCGGCTGCCTGTTTGGGAAACAGCTATAGCATCTCGTTCGTGTCCATCTCCTGCTCGCCTTACCTGATCGGCTGATCCTGACCGGAGAAGAAGGCGGAAGCCCGGCCGGTCCTCGATGCGGTGAGCGGTGACTGTACGAGAGACAAAGCAAGCAGCAACTGCACGGCGTCCCAGCCCGACATACATATCTGGACCTGCGTCGTGTCGTGTCATTCTACACTTGTTGTACTGGTGCATGTGTGTGACACAACACACACAAGATGTACTTATGTACAGTATGTTCTAGTGACTGACGTCAAAAGTAATGGCATGCAAAATGCGACTGCAGCAAAGCAAGGTTCAGAACTCTCAGTAGCCAAAACCTTCATAGTAAACATTTCGAAGAGAGAGAAATTGTTACTACTACTGCTGCCGTTGCGGACTCATGGGCTCGTACTACTTTTTATTATAGGGTGCCATGGGCTTCTAGTACTGAAGGACTAATGGACTGACATGGGCCTAGGTGCCGATCTGGCATATATGACTGGGCTGAATGTAAAACTGCCCAGCAGGAACAATGGCTCAGAGAAAAAAGTCTACTTTCCCTCCCCCAACTCTCGCAAAAGTCTATTTTTTCTCTCTAAATTCCAAAATCAGACGAACAATCTTCCTCTACTTTTCAAACCATGCACATTACGTCCCTAGAGTTGTTTTGACGGTGGTTTTGCTACGGTGACAGTGGTTTTATTTTTTTTTTTTTTTTTTTATTTTAGCTGATTTTTTCAAAAATTATAGTAAATAAAAAAAAAAAATCATAAAATAGAAAATCAAATTTTATTCGACTCCACATGAATAGATCTACGCAATAAATATATAATATGGTATGTTTTAATACAAAGTTTTTGGTAGTATTTTTTTATTTATTTTGGCTGAATATTTGAAAAAGCATTGTAAATCATTGAAAAATCGTAAAATAGAAAATCTAATTTTCTTGGACTCCACATGAGTAGGTCTACAAAGTGAATATATAATATGGTATGCTTTAGTTCAACAAAATAATTATAGAAGCTACAGTTATGAATTATTTTAATTAATTACATAAAAGTATAGATCGAAAGTTACAAAGAAGAATTTTATACTAAAGTGTATCATATTATATGTTCATTTATAGATCTACTCAAGTGGAGTCTAAGAAAATTAGATTTTCTATTTTATGATTTTTCTGTGATTTACTATAATTTTTCAAAGGTTCAGCCAAAATAAATAAAAAAAGACTAGCAAAAACTTTATACTAAAGCATACCATATTATATATTCACTATATATATCTACTCATGTAGAGTCCAATAAAATTAAATTTTTATTTTATAATTTTTCAAAAAATCATCCAAAATAAATAAAAAGAAAAGACAAAACCATTGTTATCTGTAGCAAAAAACCACTATCAAAACCACTCTAGGGAGGTAAAGTGCATGGTTTAAAAAGTTAAGAGAGGTTATTTGTCTGGTTTTGAAGTTCAGGAAGAAAAAGTAGACTTTCGTAAAAGTTGAGGGAGAAAAATTAGACTTTTTCCATGGCTCAGGAAAGTGCGCTCTCTCTCTCTCTCTCACACACACACACACACATACGCACACGTGCATACACACTCAAGAAAAGCATCCTGAATGACAATACAAATCTGAGTAATATTTCTGAGATCATTCAGACCAAATCAAATCCCATATAAAAGCCTCGGATAGTCTTGAATATATGTCCTATGGCTGTGGGGAACGCAACGAGAACTATCGTCGGAAAATGGTGACAAAGACCTTCAAGAGCATGCCTTGAATTGTGCATTGCACTGGAGTTCAAAGTTCAAACTTGAGTCGATGAGGATGTAGTGTGAGTTCATTAGATCGAAACATTGACCTTTGCGGAGACAATAAACCGGAGTTGGCACCCATGATTACACAATAACCAGTGACGATGAGCCTTTAAGGAAGAGCAAAGTCGATTCCAATGCTTGCCTCGTTGACTCTGAAACTACGAACTGGCTTCTTGTAAGGACAATGCCATGCTGACTGGTTGTGTTGTGCCGAACATGGCGTGAAAGCTTGTAGAGCAAGCAGGACCCGGCTATGGCAGGAAGATGTAGGCAAGTGGTACGCGCATGCTGCTAGCAGGGACGATACGGTTGCCCACTCCAAGCGTGGTGGGCACGAAAGAGCAGACGGTGATTGCAGCATGGCCGGACGACCTGAGTCCCGAGGCGCACGAGTCTTTTGCGTCTGAACTCTCTCCGCCATGGACAGACTGTTATATATGCTCCCGAGGCGCACGAGCCAGTCTGAGCAAGCAGGTGAGTTGTATCCAGTGGTACTGTGGAAGGGAGAAGAAGGCCTTGTTTAGATGGTGAGAGGAGAGGGATTGAAAAGTCCTATAGCACTTCGTTTTTATTTGGTAAATATTGTCCAATCGTGGCTCAACTAGGCTTAAAAGATTCGTCTCGTGATTTACAACCAAACTATGCAATTAGTTATTTTTTTATTTATATTTAATGCTCTTTACATGCGGCAAATCATTTGTGAGAGGAGAGAGATTGAAAAGTCCTGTAGCATTTCGTTTGTATGTGGTAAATATTGTCCAATCGTGGCCCAACTAGGCTCAAAAGATTTCGTCTCGTGATTTACAACCAAACTGTGCAATTAGTTATTTTTTATTTATATTTAATGCTCTATATATGTGGGTATAAATTGATGTGATGGAGAGAGAGTGGAAAAACTTGCAAGTTGCAGGTGCATCTAAACAAGGCCGAAGGATAAAGATGAGAAACAAGGTGTTATCATGACAATAAGACTAATAATATAGCTAGCTGCTGTACAGATTTTTACAGTTCATCGTTTAGCCTACTCATTATGTAATGGTTAACTCTTCACTATTCTATCAATCTATCTCATAAAGTTTCTTAGTTCTTGTATAACTAAGCCGGCTATATAAACTTACAGCTCGTTTCTCTTCTCTTTCCTTGCCTATTTCATCTATCTCAGCATACAACTCACTTACGATCTTTCTTTTACTACACTTGATATAAGTTTATAACCAGTTATAGAAGAGAGAGATAGAGGAAGAGTGGGAGAAGAGAAACAACGTACTCGCTCCTTTTTAAATTATAAGCTATTTTAGTATTTCTAGATACACAGTTTTTATTATGCATCTAGATATAACATATATCTAGATTTAACGTAAAAGATATAAATTTAGAATTCTAAAACGTCTTATAGTTTAAATGAAGGGAGTATAAGTTTATAATAGTTTATGTACCAGAATCAAGAATTTTTATGAGACAAATAAGTGGGTCAAAGATGAGCTAACAACTATATAAATAGAGAAATTTTATGATGATTGAAAAAAATATGGACCATCTATTGAGCGAGATCGGACGGTGGAAAAATAGAAGGTACCTAAGTAGAGATACCAAATAGGTGGAGATATTACTAAATTAGGTGGGACTGGAACCAAAATATGTGGGACCAGATCTATTTTTTATTTTATTTTTGAAAAAGGGTACATTAGTAATTTTGTATGAATGAAGGGCATAAATGAGATTTGAGAAGCCGTATGTTGGGCTAGGCCGTTGGGCTGTACCATCTTTTTCCTTTCTTCTTCGTCGAGCAAGAGGGCTGAGGGCGCTGGTCGGCCGGGCGGGCGACGTTGGTAGGCGGGTTCTTCATTTCTTCTTCCTCGAGTAGAGGCGGGCGCTACAAGCAGCCAGCGGCGCGCGCAATGGGCGCAGCGAGGAGCCGGTGCATGGCGGCAAGTGGGTCCCGTGCATGGCCGGGCGAAGCGTCTCGAGGAGCCGGGGCATGGTAGCTGTCGGCTCCTGCACGGCCCGGGGAGGTACGGGCGGGGCGCTGGATGGCCAGGAGCGCACGGCCAGTTCTTAGGCGTGGGCGTGGCAATGGTCCGGCTCGCCGCATCCATGGTGTGCAGCGATCATTGAGCGATGGTGGCCCCGTTGCAGAACTAAACAACTCGTGTTTCTTGATTAGTACCAAATGAATGAATGAATGAAGAAAAACGTGTACTCCCTCCGTCCATTAAAAGTCCACCATTATAGGACTTTTAAAGATCAAGTTTGACCACTGCCTTATTTTTAAAAATTGTATATATTATAGAATAAATAAATCATTATTAAAATATCTTAAATGATAAATAATTCATAATAAGATACATGACATTTGTATCAAAATTTGAAATAAGACGAATAGTTAAATATAATTTTTAAAAGTTCTATAACGATGCTTTTTTTGCTTTTTTTATGGAGAGTAAGCCGTAAACGGTGGCATTAGCACTTCAGTAGCCACCGCTTCCTTCTGTTCATCAGTGATCATCCACAGTGTAATATGAAGCCAAACTACTTACTGAACATAGATATACTTTCAATTACTAAAATACCCATTGTAATATATTTATGAATTAATTACTTACAAATAATGAAAGTTGGAAGTACCTGAAAGTACTTTGGTACTTTTTTCAAGTATTGTAAAACAGCTAAGTTTACAGGCAATCAACAGCAAGTTGTATTATGCAGCTTGCAACGAGCTGTACTATTAGACTTGCTTCGACGAGGAGGAAACAGCAGCAACACCGCTCACATTTTTCTTTGCGCCTGAATCTTTGCTAAAAAAAAAGCAGGAGCATTGATCAATCCTACAGCCATATAGGAATTGAAGGAGAGAAGCATCCAGATTGTGTTATTTTTTGCTTTTTTGACTTGACTCGAAGCATTACACGGTAGTTATAGGAAGGGGATACAGGAAGAGGATAGAAACATCCAGTTTACACTAGTTCCTCCACCCCTAGCATTTGCATATAGGAATTTTAGTAGAGAAGCTTCCAGATTGTGTTATTTTTTGCTTTTTTGACTTGACTCGAAGCATTACACGGTAGTTATAGGAAGGGGATACAGTGTTCCTCCACCCCTAGCATTTGCATATAGGAATTTTAGAAGAGAAGCTTCCAGATTGTGTTATTTTTTGCTTTTTTAACTTGACTCGAAGCATTACACAGTAGTTATAGGAAGGGGATACAGGAAGAGGAGAGAAACATCCAGTTTACAGTCCCCTAGAATTTATTTGCAGCCGTTGTGTTT